>JAQBSW010006500.1:0-48082 GCA_029291075.1 Eudiplozoon nipponicum | reverse complement strand
ATCAGACACACTTGCGCTCGTTCCATCATTATTAATTTAAAATTATTTTCTAACAGCGTAGCTAAACCGAATTCGTGGATTCACATGAGTTTGCATGATTTAATTGAATTTCGGACTGCATTCGACCAATCAGTCCGTGAAAATTTCCGAAACTTTATGGTAACAGCTGGAGTCAGAGCAAAATTCGTACGCTTGAAAAATTACGGCTTCACGATTTCAGCCATGATACCTGCGTTTAATCGAGTCGGATGCATTTTTCGTGTTTTTCAGTACTACAAGGTTGCTCATTATCCAAAACCCAATTCCATTACAACAGATTGATTCAAGAAAGAGGCTCTTGTGTTATTAATGGATTAAAATCTGTGTGAACACTTATATACTAGATCTTTAAAACATGGATGGCATTGCTATATTGAGTGATATCTTTGAAACCCACCAAACAGTGCTAAAAAAGTTAACTAGTACAACACACAAACGGGTACTAAAATTAATTTCGATAAAACTACGGCATTATCAGCTAGCTTAACCGACATGGAATTGGTTATTCAGCCTTCAAATTGTGGCGTAGAATGTTTCGAATACAATGCGTTTCGAATTATTACCGATAATAACGCTAAATATAAAGTAAAATCTCGTGTGAAAAATGCCATACTAAACATGATGAACCTGAAGAATTCTTTTTTTGAAATTTGAAGAATTCTTTCCGGTTCAAAATTGCGGTAAAGATTGAAAATAGTATTCAAGTTTACCAAGCCACTACCCGGTCCGTTCTGAATTATGGTTGTGAAAGCGGATCCCTGTGCATTGAAAACTTCTTACACATTAAGAAGTTTTACATTTTGTGTCTGAGGTTCATTTCAAAAGTGTATTGGTGTGATCGAACATTCAGCGATTCAATTTTAAAAATAAATTCAAGGCATATTGACCAGCAGCAATTACGCATGGTTTGAACACGTAATTCTGAGACTTGGTGAAAACCTCATGAAATCAACAACTTCTTAAAATCCCCGCCTAATTCGGCAATGTAACTATTTAGGCCGATGTACCACGTAGCTTATAACAATCAAACATTACATCGATTGATTGGAGTTTCAAAGAATGTACGGGTTCGAACGATTGGGAAAATCGTGGATAACCTTCTGTCTTGAATTAACCGCAGGAGTTTCGCAATATAAGACACCTGGAAATCCGACCTATTCTCCCACGAAGCATTGTTTAATGAAATTTAGCCTCAGATTACTTCGCATTTTCTGTACGAGAGACTTATCCTCGTGTAGGTATAAGCTGATAACTATAACTAAGTAGTTTGTTACTGCGTATTTCGCCACGTCTTTAATAGATAGAATTTATATTTGTATGTTCGTACTGACTTCAATGACACCATGCGTCTTTCTGTTCAGATGGTTAAATTCGTTTTAGGTTAGACTAATATACCGATGGCACAATAATAAATCAAATTTTAAGAACTGATGCTTCTCTGCCACAAAACAACTAAATGCACAGTTATATACGGGCCGGATATTACTATCGAGGCTTATGTGACTGTTACAGGCACAACGAGCAATAGGCCTGAGCTATGCCCATAAGAATCATCAATCTGTTCGTTTAAACGGTTTCTCATGTTTATTCAGCATCAAAGCACAGAAGCTAATAGTAATATAATGCTATTCAAGATCACATATACACATAAATATAGATAAAACTATCCCACAAGTAAATGCCATATATGACTACGCCAATAAGGCAGAATTAGTCAAAACTCTTCACTGGACCCTGTTTGCAGCTTGATTTCCAAAAATTTCTGACCATTAAAGTCTTTGCTAGTTAGTGAGGGAAAACGTCGGTGCGATCAAGTGACTCATATCACGAATAAGTGTACGGTTACAAGATCGCTGATCTCCAACATCTTTAGTTCCATCTGACCACCAGGGTTGCATCGGAAACAGTGTTTGCAGCATGCAAAACTTGTATTTGCAACCAGTACCATACTCAACGCAAAGGTCGTTTTATATCAAGGGTCAAAGATACTGTTACACCAAATAATGGCTGAATATGATTTTTCGATTGGCCGACTTTAATCTAAGCCAAATCAAGCGAAAGCATTAATTTAAAATACAGACCAAGCTTAAAAAGATACAGCTGATCAACTCCCGAGTCTCTTCTGCATAATAGAAGAACAACAGTATATATGATTTTAAAACTTTATGCATGGTGTTCAGTAAAATAGACGAGCGCGTCCAGAATGGGTAGCATAATTTACTAAATGCAGCTATTGCAACGCTAGTTTGAATAATTCAACAGGAGCCATGTAGCAAAGATCCTGGAAAGACGACTTAGTTGACGCCGTTCAGCTTAATCATCGGTTCCATATCAAAATTCGCCATAACGACCATTTATCTTCAAAATTTACTGTCTGGGCACAATTAACGGCTCCCTGTGACTCGCGATCTTTTCCTTCCATAAGAAAAGTATCTCAGACGTATAGCAAAACGACCGCAACTGCCGATCTCCAGTGTCGCAATGAACCTAGCAAAGACTGTCATTAGCATAATTGAACAAACTGGGAGCAGTGACACACAATTCAAACTCCACATCCAATTGAAAAAGCTTCAGAAAGGCCATAACTAATGCAGCAATATCGCTAAGCAATGCTCAGTATATCTTCCGCAACACAGACTAGAAAGCAGCGAAGTAATTTAGAAAAACTACGGTGATTGGTTGATTATATCAGTGGCATAACGTAAGTGCCACGAAATGCATGGCTTTGGTCTATGAAAACCACCATTGGGAAAAATTCTGCCTGCGTTGGCGTTATTCACCTCTATTGAACTTCAAAATTCCTTAGAGCACAATATCAATTTCAAACTTTCATGCAACACAAATTAAACTGGTACAATAATAGTTGACAGGAGTTCTTGAGTTGTCCGCTTTCCTGATTTGATTCACATGGGTATACAACCACACATTTAAACAGGATTCCTTGCTGTAGATTAAAGGAACAATTTAGCACATACCCCTCTGAAACTTTATTCTATCTAGCTTAAAGAATTAGAAAAGAGACAATCGATAACAACATCGCGGTTCCCTATGAAACTTAAAATCTGTAATATTTCAACAAAGTATGAATATAAATATTTTAACAAAATCAGAGGGTCCTTTTATCGCTAACCATGCTGTTTGCCATATACAACGGATTAAGGAGATATTATACGTGTGCAACGGACTTCACCCCAGAAACTGGAGGTGTCTGTACTCCCCTGACACAATCATTATTGTTAGTACGGCGGATTTCAGCATATAACTCGAAATGGTTGACGCAACATTTAGCCACTGAAGATCACAATTCGCTGCGCGTGTGATTGCAAACGCTTTTCAAAGTTTACGTTCAGTGTGCGATACTCGCAAACTTTAGCGGCAGATGTGGTGTGTTGAAGGTATGTGGTGTTAATAGGGCTATCACACAAGTTCTCATGTTATACATTGATTGTTGCCGAGATCTAATATATATGCAAGTGTGTATTAGGCACTGTGTACCTAGTAACAAGTTAGTTCAAATAAGACCAGAAGGATATACCAAAGACAGTATGAAGAAAAGGTAAAATATCATGTACACATGCGCTTCGTGTTTACTGGCGACTCAACTGTAGGATTCGGTAATACCACACAATTAAGCCTTCCTTCCTAATGTTCCAGATTCTGATTGGCACGTATTTCTGAAGCCTGGCTGCACATTTATATGCGAGCCGCCACGTGGAGCTGAATTTTGGTAAGATTTTTGTTGCCAGATATGGTAAGATTACCATCATGCACACCCATCGGCTCATTACTATGTGATCTAACCAAATACAATGGCATGTCACCGCATCATCGGCATAGTTTACATCGCAACTCCCAGTGACAGGATGCTATAAATGGTCCTGAATAAACAAGTTCATCTTCTCCAGGTTAAGGCTAAGGGTATGATAGGAAAAGCTAACATAGTTATCACAGCAATAATCATAAAAAATATATCATCCTACAGCTACGGTTCCCAAACAATTTAGGCCTAGTTTGACATTAAAATCACTCGTAGTCACCAGGATATCCCAACGTTGCTCGCTACCAGAGTTTAGATCTGACAATTTTTGAACGAAATTTTACTTTTCATTATCAGAAGGACTGAGAATAATCACGTAGGCCTATACGACTGCCAGAACCAGACTGCGTACGCAGAACCTGGCAGAAACACAATAAACCAGGCTGGAACATGCGCTCTGTACCGAAGATACATCGCCATTTCCTATCTTCTAGGCCCGAAATGATTAAAGCAATTCTGGTATTTTGAAGACGATAAATGCGAATACACACTTGAATAGTTTGCCGTCTGTAGGAACGACTTACTAGCTCGCGAGACAAGCGCCCACTCACGACAAGAGCTAAGGAGTAAACTATCCCGAAGCAAAGCCGAGCACAAGAAAAGAAATCTGGAAGCCATCTATTTGTATTTCAGCGCGTGGTTAACGCCAGTACAAAAAAGCTACTATCGAAGTTCGTCTTCCTCTCACTTATCCATGAAAATATCGCATTTGAACACAGCTTCTCTTGAATTCTATCGTTGGAGCACAGATGGCACCAGGCACTAACAAACATCTAATTGACCTAATTAAACGAACATTGGTAGCGCGGGTGGTGATAACAATTATTATAATCAAGGTTGCGGTCTTGATATAATCGCCTGACCCATTAATTAATTACATATGTCAGTATAAACACATATAATGACATATGTAAGTAATTAATGTGTCAGGTGTTTATAGCAAGACCGCAACCTTGATTATAATAATCTAATTGATCTATGCAGTAAATAATCATCCTTTGTTGTATCAGTTATGCCTGACGTTTACCTATAGAAAAATACCTAATCCCCTATTTCTAATGTAGATGGATGATTGTCATTCAGACAAATCATTATCCTAGATGGCCTACAGCCCACGGTTGAAGAGTACCACCTCCCCAGTGGTTTCTATTCAGTTTTGATTCTATTATATGGTCTGCTACCTAAGGATAACGAGTAACATCGCCCTAGAATATTTTTTATGACAACAGATAACGATTCCGACCTTTCTCTTGTTAGTACAAGTATTCTTGCCACGTACAGGCCAGGAACCAGAGTTTTGTTGACATTGGCACAAAATAAGTACTGACTCCACGCTGACGCCGTGACACCATTGAAAACAAGATTATGACAATATATAATTATGAAAAAATACAAGGTATTTTTTGGATGTTGAGCTACCAGTAAATTTTCGAAAAAAAATCTAAAACAAAATATAAACGCACGCGAATTTGAAGAAAACATACACACCGTTCCGCCTAACCAAGTATGGATTTCTTGCAAGAGGACGAACAACTTCGTCAAATTATACTGGAATTAAAAGCAAGTACTTCTAAAAACAGATGAAAATACCAAATTTTTTCATCAATGCACAAAAACATTGATGGAGTCTTGTGTGAAACATACTATGCAGTGCCACGTATTACATACATAACAAAACCATGGAGATAGTGAAGATAAAAGAAACGCGTGTTCAGGCTAACACGAAAAACTAGGAGTTTGCAAAGTACCAATGATCCATCTCATAGTTGATCCAGCAGAATAAAACAAACAGCAGATCGATTTAAAGATAAAAACAGAAAAGGCGATCGAAAATTTTTTTAAAAAATTATTGGTTAAGCTAAATTTTGCACATGAAATAGAATATTATAGTCTAACAATATTCTACATTAGATCTTCGCAAATATAGGATTTGGTGAAACATCGAACTCATAATAAACGATGATTCAGTTAGATAATAAAATCTCACCACGGGTAAACACACTTAATCATCGGCCTTTCAAATGAACGTGTTAGCGTCAAATTAAAGAAACTGCCTTCGAATACCAAAAATGTATTTTATTTTGCAAAAACAAAACACAGGCAACAAATTAAATATAAAATAAGCAGAAAAAAGAGCGTTCTTTTTAAATCGTATTTTAACGTACCGACACTATCAGGCCCTGGCTCCGAGCCCAAAGACATCACTAAATCAACAGGCGTATCCTTGTTAGCAGGTACGTTTTCGTTTGGTGTCTTATTCGATCCAGGTCCACCAACGCTTCCAACAGTTGTCACGACACCACCAGCGTTAAGAGGCAGCTGAGTCTCTTCTTCAATTGAAACGTATGCTTTGTCGCTGTGTACAATAAGTAATTTGAGCACATCAATTAAAAGCTCCATGTTAATCTTTTGTAGAGCGCTGGTAACCAACAAGGGATCGCTGACTTTGAACGGTGGGAGGCCACCGATGCCTTGTTGATTGGAACCAGATACACCTGAGCCACTATTAAGAGCATTTAGCATTGCATTCGACGTTGAAGTACCACTCATAATGGCCGGCGACGCAGCTGAAGAATTGCTTCCGGCACCACAGCCGATTCCGGTGATAGGAGTGTTAGCATTCGACGAAGTAGCCATCGGCAAAACATCTAAAAATTTATTCATATAGTATAGAAATCATGTAACATAAAACGTATTGAATATAAGTGTAATCAGGCTAAAGCACGCGTACCAGATATTAAAGCTTCAACTACTAAAGGAGAATAAGTGTTTGTTTGTTATTGTAATTCGAGAAGAACTTAGACATAATAAATACTGATATCGTAAATTTTGGCTGGTATATGTGCAACACATAAAAACGATTTTGCGTTTTAACCGGCATAGACCAGGTAGACATATACGAGCCATAACTGAAGGTAGGCGATTGGCAATATCTTGTTTAATATATGTATCCTACTTAGTTAATTACAAGCCTTATAACGTGATTCAATCAAAGATGAATTATTTTTCATGAATAACAAGCGGGATTTTTAAAATTGTTTTTTATTTAATAAAACAATCATCATTTTCCCAAATATGAAAAATGTTGTTTCTACGCACCAATAGTTCAACGGTGTATTACCAGTTTGACGGAGTAACAATAAAATACTTTACTGTGTGATTTCCATATTTTGTTCTAAAAACTTTCAGACCTTAGCAAGTTTTTCCGATAATGAAGGGATAAAGCCAATACGTTCACAATAATCTAACTACAATCCAAATCAGTTTCACCAAAGGTTGTGAACGTCTTTCATGCTTTTACGTACAAGTTCAGAGGAAAACAGAGATGGCGCTGACTGACAACGACAAGCTCCGTGTACAAGAAGCAGTATTCTCACCTTTCTACGTACAGATTGATTTCATGATTCTCGGTGCTGCAATACAATAGAATGCATTTAAATTCTACTGAGCCCTCTTTGGAAATCACAAAGAAGCTGTAAAGCCGATGTCACATTGTTCGAAACCTGAATTGGCCACAATGTTGTTATGCAGATGCTCATGTTGTTTGATTTCTAAATATTACCTAGATAAATATCTCAATCTGATCTAGATACTCACCCTCATAAATTACTCTCCTTTATTAAACCGTTGTTTAAATTATTATTTTGATATCAAAATTAATTTTTATTATATAAAAAATATTATTTATTTATTTACATTTACCTTGTGAATTTCACGGTAATACTTCGTAAAGAATAACAAATTTCGTAATAAACTATGAAAAGAAAAAACATCTCATATTTAATAATCACTAAATTACTTTGACTCTGCAAAGAAACACCGTTTTGTTGCCAGATTCTAATAAAAAAGCAAGAGAAGAATATTTCATATATTAGCAATGATTTGAAAAGGAACAATAATCATGAGTAGGGCAACTTTAAATGAATTATTCAATCGCTTTTCTGGTTAGGCTCATAAACGATCTATCGTAAACTAATACAGAAATTCACCACTAACACAAGTAATATAGGACATATTAAATACCTGACAAAGACTGTGAAATGAGGTATAAGGAGAAGACCACACGTCCAATGAAGATAAAATGAGAACAAATTACTACAAGTAAATATGATCGTATTCTGGACTCTGATCTAGATTATCTCACACCTGAAACCGGCAATCAGGTAAATTTGGAGAACTTTGAGAGCATCCCCACCTACAAACGCAGTGGAATGTTTTTAATAGTTACAGTTCCTATATTGCATTTATCATGCACATTTATACTCCGCCAACCTTATGAAATTGAATCCATTTCTTCTGTAAACATCTTCGAATTATTACAATGAATCTATTTTTAACTGCAAAAAGGTGAAACAAAAGACTACGAACAATGCGAAAAGATGGTTAATTCTCAAGCCATCAATACAATAATGACCAGATCTCAAACATCATTTTGCAATACAGCGAGAATGACCTTTACATGCAAACAGGCACACACACAAACACATACGCATACACACTTACCAATCAGCCAAAATAAGAAATAGAAGTAAAAACGAGTCAGATTTGTTGCCACCAGCATAATCAATTGAAAATCCAGAATGTATATAAATGAAAGATTGTAGAGCGATGTTTAGTAATCTCGAAATAAATGGCCTTTATCCACTTTGTATATTAATGTTTTTCGTCTTAATAAGTAATATGCGGTGTAATATATATATATATATATATATATATATATATATTATATGTATATATATATATATGGATTGTGGTTTGATCTTCGCTAGTCAATTTGCGGTCGTACTCTGATGATGATCATGGAAGTTCAAAACGTGTCGTTACGAGCAACTGACTGTAGTTTTGCTGTTGTACGATGGCTAGTTAAATAAAATGGGATTTGTGTTTACTTCAAGCTCGCAAACTTGATTTAAAGAATTGTTACCAACACTCGCGCAATCAATGATAGTTTGCTTATATTTCACTGTATAACAAGTCATAAATTATCTGACCTTGTGCTTTATCCATCAATAGTTAATTTTTTGATATCATCGCACTGTAGTAATAAAAAATCGTGCTTGACTTATTGTATGTGCAAATAAATCATGAATAGTAATTGTAGATGAATTAGCATAAATGAACAGTGTTCTTAATTTTAAAAATGACCCCAAATAACTTTTTTATTATACACTGAAATATAATTCTGTAAATGGAGAAATAAAAGTATGTGTGTGTTCCATTCTAAACTAAAAATGATAAAATTTAAAATGCAACTTGTGTCCTGATGATGACTATAAAAGGCCGAAACGCGTCAGTAAATGCGATTGACAGTATTTTCTTTTTTTGCAACTGAATTAATAAAACATTATTTTTATCTCAAGGGTGCAATCAGGATTTAGAATATTCATTAGGTGGACCGGATTCGTCTTTATTCAGAACTTATCAAGTACTTTTAATTACGCAGTTACATACTTGCCAGAATTTTTGCGACTGGAGCCCGAAACAGGGCGCCTTTGCTTCAGAATATTGCATCTTATCCGCTAAGTTACTCAAGCCGCAATCTACGTGTATTGTTCAGTTATACACACACACACACACACACTTATGTTTTGCTATTTCATGTAGCTAGATCTAATACGACTTTTACGCATCAGTTTTGCATAAATACAACGAGAAACTTAGTAGGACACAGAAAATAATTAGATGAAAAAATGCCAAAATAAGATACATATGGCCATCGGAATTACGCGCAAATGATTTTAAATGCATAGAGGAATTTTCCGACTACACAAGTCAAAGAGTAATGAAAATATAAGAATAATACATGCATAAAACTAGTAAACATGGACATTTTTAGATTCAAAATAAAAAAAACCTCAGCATTAACAAGAGCAACTGGGTAGGTTATCTCCAGATTCAAGCGGCACAAAAAACAGCAGTCATCTGGATGATCATGACGCGTATAAAAGATACTTTTCTGGTTTAGTTTACAGAGGTTAGCGCCATCAATCGACGTCCTCCAGCTGCTCCTGAGGCTCGTGCGTGAGAGCAAGGTATTTGAATTGTTGTCGATGGAGTAGAAAGGGGAAACAGGCAATATCAGACTACTGAATGAAAGTCAAAATTTAGCCTAGCTTTTATTTGCTTTAATAAAAAATTCGCAGCGAGTTTCGTTTATTCTCAATAGGACATAGAATGACTTGGCATTTAGGGTTTAAATATGAAGCGCATCTGTAGTAGCTTTCCCTTGTTTATCCACACCACGATACGCAGACGATAAAGTGACAATTTCGTGTTGCACAACAACGGATGCAGTATGAAATTACCGATTTCGTAAAAATTCTAGAAAATAAGGTGGCCTATTTCTAGTAGTGCTGGATGGTTGAAATCCATTGTACCGATTATCTAAAAACCCAGACTGATCATCATCATCATGTCCAGCCACACAAAAGTCAAAAGTAACTAATGTTTCACTGCCATATAGCCATAATGAGTGAAAAAAGTATATAAGTGAATTTAGACAAATTATTAGTGAGATTTACGAGAGAGAGAGAGAGAGAGAGAGAGAGAGAGAAAGAGGCAGAGAGAGAAGGAATACCAGACTGATGAGCACAGCTTACTCAATTCAGCTGCTTTTTATACAAGAGTTTTCATTGATAATATATTTCATGTAAACATATTTTCGAAAGAGTATGATCTGTTAGACAAAAATAAATATAATCTAAATTGAGAATACAATCATTTATGGCACATCTGCTAGTTCATCAAAACCTATATATTCTGACTCCGATCGGCATGAATTAGCACACCTTCGTTTTATTTGTAACATTATACAATTTGACCTACCAAATTTATAAAATTAATTGCCACGAAGAATCAGTACATGTTCTTTTTTATTTATTAAGTTTGTTATATCAAGTAAAAAGTCAATTTAATCAGAATGAGAATTACATGCTATGTTTGATACAAGAAAACTGGGAAATACCCACGACGCATGTGTTGCGTGCTTAATGGATACTCAACAAAACAAACCGGCATTATGTCAGAACTACATCATATATTAAGTCAATTAATGTGGGACAAATGCCGGTGCAATATCCTAAACACACAAACAACACAGAAATACACCATCATTGCAAATAAGTTTCACTGTTGCACAATCGTCAAATTCGCATTATTATTTTGGCAATCAAAAGTGCGCCAGATCTCCTATTTATAGTAGGGCTAGATGATGGTTTTGTAAATGCTTCCTTCTCCTTGATGATCTTTGACCCATGACTGACATCTATCAGAAGCATCTGATTTTAAAACACCAGTAACAAATTTCTTTGAGAAACAGAATATTTCCATGATTAGATTATAAAGTAATTAAATAAACCGCATGGCAGGACAAAGCACGTCCTATATACTAAGAAAAATGTTGAATTACCTGATCTATTTTTTACTAACAAATAATTTTCCAAGTTCCAACGTTAAATGGAAAATCTTCGGTACCTGTTTCCGAGTATCTTCTTCAGTTCACAACTCATTATATAAAATAAAAGCAAACTAATAAATCAAGAGCGAGTTTAGTTGGTATAATATGTTATAGACTATAGAAGGTACCCGAAATTGGTATTGACAATTTTCGATTAGAAAGAGGACCAAAGAGCAATTCTGTGTAAGCTATAACATGGATCGGATAATAATGCAATAATCAGTATCGCACCAATTTATTTCTTTTAAACGTTTCGACGGTAAAATACATACCCGATGCACCACATCCTGCAGACGAAACGGTGTTACTTGCAATTTTGCTGTTGGCAAAAGCGGTAGCCGGCTCTACAGTAAACAAACGATGTAACAGATGACAGGCCAGCCGAATTGTTGGCTCCAGGTGGGGTGCCACTGGAGCACCCGTTTGATCAAGACCTTGGGCAAGAGCCGGACAGATGACACAGTGTAGAAAATCAATGGCAGAAAAGCAATGACTTGACAGCATTGTGCCAACTAGGCAGGCCAAATTGTCGTAGAACAGGCTATCGCGTATATCTATCCCGTTAATGATAGGCAGAAAATTATTGCTATTAATTGTAGATGTCAATGAATTAAAATCTCCAGAGTTTGAAGCGACACCAGAACTAACCATGCCAGCGAATGTAAGGCCCAAATTCAAAACAGCAGTATTTCCTGGAGGGTTGTTATTGCCGGCAGTGTTTATTGAGAGCGATCGAGGTGATAACAAAGCAAACAAAGCACCCAACCATTCTGCTGACAGCTCACTACACTGTGCTGTCATTTCCGCGCACAGGCTACACAGAAAATGAAGGCGCTCTGCAGAACGAGCTTCCCAAATACACAATAATGCTTTGCATACGAACGAATATCGCGCAACTTCATCAAGAGGATTACGCATCTTTTCAATAATGGCGCGAAACTTCGCTAACTCAGCTTGTTGATAAAGTTGATGTTGGCCAGATAGCAGTTCTTCAGCATACTCTGCATCAAACTGACCAGTACTCCCGTCGCGTGGCTTTACTGGCCTTAATAAAGCAGTAATCTTTTGGTGCGCTTTACTATAGTGACTTGAATAACTATTACGTACCACTACACTAGAATTATACAGATCGTTCACGTAGGCTAACACACAACGCTCATACTGACTGCATTGTGTTGGCTCTTTTACGTGCAACATTTGCATGATAAGATTGTGAAATATTCGAGTCTGTATCTCGCTCATCGTCATCAGCACGGCTTGATAACGTCTAAACAGACCAACAGCTCTGTGGCATACCATTGTCATATAGCGCACCATTAGAACAGTACGCTTCTCAAACAGCTGATTAAGGCGGTCAAGTGATTCAACAATCGTTGACAGAAGACAGGGAACGTTTAGTGAAGTCTCTACAAGTTCAAAGTAGACCAGAATGGTGCTCGGAACCGGTAAATAGATATGCTGAGTGGCTTGCGGCTGAGGTGGTAATCCTGCTTGTTGACCCAGTTGTAAGCTCCCAGCACCAAATAAACCAGCACTAACCGAAGGTGAACCAGAATTGGCTCCGCCAGCAGTATAACTACTAGTCGCCCAATTCCCAACTGCTTCTTCTCCAAGTGTCGATGACAAATTCGAACAGGGCGCAACTCCTGCCAACGTACCAGTTCCACCAGCAGGGCTACAAATCATAGCTGCTGCACCACTCAACATTTTTATGAACGCTGGTTGACACATTGCGATGACTAAATCCATATCATAATACGAAAGTGCACGAAATCGTGCCAAAATCTCTTCGTGTATATCGTCCGTAGGTCTCGATTCATCATTTACACAGCTGGTTGATGTATTCGCACAGCTACTACTGTTAGCGCCTGTTAATGGCGACGGGCCTCCAATAATGCCTCCAGAAAGCGACGTAGAATATCCAATGCCACCACTAACTGAGGCTGAAGTGCCTCCAGATAAACTGCCAACATTAGAAATACCACTACTACCAGATTCACATGTAGCGCCAGGGTTACCTCGTTCTTTACTGCGTTTTCGCTTGCCCACCTCACCTGATACTACATCTATGAGATGAGCTTTCTTCGTGAATAGTTTACATATATCTCGGGCTAGCTTACGACTACGCGAACGGGCCCTGTCCCTTGCTCTACCAACACCATATAGTAAACGAGCACGCTGGTTTTGTTCATGCGTGTATGACTCATCTTGTGGCAACGGAAAATGAATCAAGAAATGTAGATGTCTATGGACGAGACTGAGAGCCGGCTCCAATTTATTTTGTTGTATTGATGAGGATTGTGTCAATAAACCAGCAGCGACCGATACATCTAAATGAGCATTAGACACAGTAATTTGATTTGCAGATTGTCGAGATAGCAACGATCCACCACCAGAACCTTCGGATGATCTGACGGAATCAGGATTCTCTATAATATTACCACCTGCACCGCGCTCAACCTCCAAAGCTTTCGCGCTCGACGTTTGACTCTGATCCGGCCCGTTGGGTCCTATAGCCAATGCGTGCAAATCAGACTCAAAGATGCCTCTGGCTATACACGTGCGCACATAAAGGTCATGTTCAAATATCTCACTATCAATTAGTTCAGCAAAAAGGCAAACTAAATTTCTAAATGGCTCGCAGTCTAAAGGAGCTTGTTCGATACAAGCCAATTCCGATGACCCAGCATTCTCTTTAGCCTGTGAAGTTATTTCTGTGGTGCCCTGACCAGTTCGCATCGACACCAATGGTAATACTGCAGATGTAGTGTCCAAAAAATTCATAAGACTTAACTGCAATAGGTTGCGATAATCATTAGGCCTGGAATTAACCAAATTGTTGCGAAGACGTTCTATCAGCCCGGCTACTATAAATGGTCGGTGATATCCTGTACGAGTTGTTGTTACTGTCCACTCACATAAAAAATTAACAAGAGTGGATATCTCCTGGTTGGCTGGATTATTAGTGAAGATGGTATTAAACAATGTATCCAACGGACAAGTGTCTTTGATCACACTGTAGTCATGTCTATCCAGATACTCGAGAATGTACACTAAGTTTCCAAGCTAAAATTAAGAAATAACACAATTTAAAAATTAAACGATGAGCAAAAGTCGTGAAGTCATACACGGCTTAGAACTTAACAAATGCCCCATCAAACTTTAGTCAAAATAAGATTTGGTCAAAAAATGAACTATCGCAATAGTACAAATAATAGTAAACGGTACTAAAACATAATTTGTAGACAAGAACATTGGCACGCGGCAATCTGTAATGCATAGGTATTTCTATGAAACAAGGCAACAAGTAAAACAACACCATACTATATAATTATTTTATGTTCGAAAACGACTATTAGATTAAGTCCTTAAGGCACTGATGTTAGTCATTAGGACTAAGATAAAATGGGACAAATCTGTTTTTATCAAATTGCCTTCGCCAGTTACCTATCATGCCACTATTATAATTGTACTTAAGTACCAAAGACACAGGCGCCCTGATTAAAGGAGTAGGCTGGCTAAGCTAGTGGCGTTGTGTATTGTACACGAAAAAGAGAAAACTATTTCGATGAAGTCTGACATTTAAAGCAACATAAAAGCGTAAGGTGAATGTAGAAAACACAATACTAGAATCGTCCATGTACAGAAAGGAATTTTTTTATTAAAACGAAGACAATACAAAAGATATGCTCAATTGCATTGATTCCGTCTTACCAATGTGAAAGGAAGCAAATCCATGCAGCATAATCGACGAGTGAATGTTTGGCAATATAATTTACTTCCATCGTAATAATTCAATGTGCCTGAACACATACAACGTCCTCAACTATTGGCTAATCCAAATGATTATATATATATATATATATATATATATATATATATATATATATATATATATATATATATATATATATATATATATACGCAACACAAACTAAAGTCAACTTTAGTTTAAACATTTTATTTATTTTAAACATTAAATTAAATAAAGGAAAATCTCAAGTTAATAGAATTATGCTTACTACTTATATATTCGCCTTTGAATACATGGAACAAGGAAGTGTCATACTTGTGAACACATCGGAATATCACAAGTACATCCGAGAAAAGACACTGTATACATACATATACACATCCATAAAGGGTGATCTAGATCTCCCGCAAAAACGACTGCATAGGAACCAATTCCCATAAAGTAAGCATAGCCAGGACTCTCCAGTGAAACCTGTTTGCCGCTAGACTCATATATGACTCACGTTTAGTGCAGATAGAGTGAGGTGTGACCGAGTGACCGATATTACGAATAATGTTACCCGGCCAAAAGATGACCGTCTACTCCAGTGATTTCAGCCATCTACCGAATTTGCCTCGGTGTACTGACTAGCATGATGTGAAATTGACTTTTGCTGAATGACCTAACTAACGCATATGAAGTTTGATGAAATGATTTGACGGTAATGCAGCATAAAAGAGGTGTCATATAGAACTGTTAAGCTTGTTGAACTATTCTACTCCAATCCTACTTAGCTAGTTCTGTGTCAAATCTTTTATGTATTTATCATTTAGTTAGTTAATAAATATAATATAACCACACTATCGTTACCATAACTCTACTCACAAATAGCGTTTTATTAATTACTTATGCCGAGGATTCAATACAAAAACTTATACTTTAGCGATGATTAAACAATACAGTCAGTTCCATACCTAGCTGTAATATTCCGGAGGTCAATTAACTAAAAACCATAATAGATCACCCATGGAAATTTTTAGGTGACATCTATAAAAACTAAATTGGAAACAACAGATAGGCTAGAATCAATCGCAAAAGGTTCAGAGAAGCTCTTATTAGTGCGAATACAGGCTGACCAGACATTATAACAAGATTTAAATAATAAAACAATTTTGACCAGGATGCCTTTATTACGCATAGCTCGCCACTAAATTTCTTGCACCTGAGTAGTCTAGAAAAGCAACAAGGTTAGGCCAGTGATACTGATGCTCAAGAGAGCGGCGGAGTGCAGGAAGTTGGCCAATACATCTCATTCCAACTGTAAATCTTCCCTGGGTAGTACCAGTTCGGTTTTCTCGCTCTTCACGTATTCTTCTGAAGGTAATACCAATGACCATAGTTCATGCAACATAAAACAATCTTGTAGTTGGAAGGAGTATTAGTAAAACCTGCTTTGTGGATGAACACCACAGCGGCACACTTTCACAATTTTGGACAGATTCCTCTATACAGACGGCGGTAATGAGCTTGTCGAGATCCTTCAGAGTATTAAAAATAGTGAAGGCTTGCTATCGAATCCAGCGGCTTTTTGATGCTTAATAAAACAAAAGTTTGTCAATTCGTCAGAAATATGATTGTCAATGTTTATCTTGCAAAAATTTCGAGAACTCACTCCAACACTAACCGCGCTATTCGCAAAATATGCGAATTTAAAAGTTTCAGTAGTTGATCAGTTGTGATTTGGAAACTGATGGCGCCCGTACTCTCCAGGCAGGAGGACCAATAATAATACGTCAGATATGAGTGCACATCCCAAATAAGTTTTTACATTTCGACATTAAATCAGCGTTGTTAATCAAGAGCCGCGTAGCTAGTAGTAAACTCAACACGAGGTTTACTTATTTTTTAACTTATTTCCACAGAAGATATCTCGTTTTAAAGAGCTTTTTTGTTACTAGAAATAGCAGACAAGCTCTTAGGTCTTATCATAGAGAGACAAACCGAGACTTGCTTAAGCTTTTTTTATAGCGCTCCGAATACGTTATGATACGTTATAGGCTGTAGATGCTGATGATCCAGCTGAGAAATAGGAATCTCAGAAGGCATTCTTCTCAATTGTATCCGCTTTCAGGGCAAAGATATTCGGACTGAATACTGGCGGAGGCATAAAGAAGAGCTTCAATCTGATTCTGGCGACCAGAAGACTGATTTAAAATACATTCACTGAACGAATAGAGCACCCGCGATATGCTGTTGCGTTCTGCACAGAAGAGGAACATCATCTGCTTACTAGATGTGGTCGCTTTGGGTACAATAAAATTTCACCGTCCCATCTGTATTTGTCTAATGGCTACTCCTTTTAGTATGATATCACTAATAGTGCTGCAATATTGAGCTCACCACAACCAGGTAAATGTTAAGAAAAATGTTGTGTAGCCTGATGCCGTTATCAAAACTCCGTATCTAGCGCAGTCATGACCTGAATTAGCGTTGAAATCATCGGCAATTACTAAAATTCCATAGCTCCGCTCAATGCTAGAGGCCAAATATGATAGGTTTTGAAATAAATAATTATTTTCATTAGAAGAATGGCTAAAAGTTGGTGCCTACATGTATTTTAATCTAAAGGAGAGTTTTATCTTTACAGTCAAGTAAGGCTTCCACTTCAACACTGAATAACAGAAAGAGAGCATCATACCTGGCAGGATCACCTCCAAAATTACAATGCAAAAGAATCATCTTTTTCGTGAACTAACCATTGATGAGACATATTGTGAAACACTCAAAGCATAAAAGCATCAAGTCCTCAAATGCATATCGGCATATAAGCGCTATATTCCACATTATTTTACCACTGACGAATATGTCAACGGCTCAAGGCTAATTTACTAATGTAACCAGAAGTTTAAAATATTTTGTATAAGTATGTTAATTAGATTTCAAGATCACATGTTATTTTGTTGGGACAACATTAATAACAAAACAGTGTTTAACATATACTTTAATGAGAATAAATGAAAAATAACAATCCCCCACAACAAAGTAAGCTCACATTTTAACAGATTTTGTGACTCCTTTTAGGCATATAGTAATTATGCCTAATTAGTCTGAGCTGCAAAAAATGAGTACGATGTCTAATTACTATAGTTCCAGTAAAATAATTCTTTGAAATAGTACATTTTCAATGCTTAATTCTTCATAAAAATATACTACCAACAATTAGTAAAAAGGTCAAACTTACACTTCGATCCGTCTGACCTCCAATTGTCCGACGACACCATCCGACTTCACATAGACGACTGCGCTCCATTATAAAAATTTCAGTTTGAGCGAGACAAGTACGAATCTCTAAAGATTCAGGACCAGGAGGTGTAGGTAAGGCAACTAATGAACAAGGTAAAAGGTCTAGTGGGGAGCCATCCAAGTACGGAAGATGGCAGAGCTTTAAAGTAGGTATTCTATTCCAGACTGCTGCAGTTGGGCAAATCAAGCTAACACAAATTATGAGAGCACTTATTGAAAACAATATTGATCTATGCAATGGACAACTGGTTAACTCGGAATAACTGTTCAGCAAACATTGTAAAAGAACTTTGGCATCTGAACTAAGTAGATAGGCTTGATCAACATGTACCAGCTCAGCAAACATGGAGCATAACCAATACAGCAAGCGCCTAGCGAGAATTTCACTCTCGGCGAATCTACGCCCAAATCGTATCATGTAAGGCAGAATAAATTTCGCTAATGCATCTAAACAGTTAACTGGAGATGTTTGGTTGTCCGCTTGGTCATATGTTTCATTATCTTGTCCATACGGAGAATAATTACTAACAGCTTCTGCAGTCTTAATAAACCATGATAATACCTCCCACCTGTCAAGCATATCGGAATCATACATTGCTAACAAAATGAGAAACAAATAGTCCCAATCCGCGTGATCGGGTTCAAATTTATCACGAGATTCAATGTCATCTGGAAGAATAATTTGTTTCAACATCCTACAAAGGCAGTTCGTCCAATCCAGGATAGGATCGATCTGCTGAATTTTTTGTTTCTTTTTCGTGTTTTCAATGACATTGGAGGTATAGGTATAAATTAAATTGATATAGTACATTGCACGAGTAACAGGAACTTTGTATTCCAACAATGCTTTAAGAACGTCTTCTTTAGACTTAAAATGAAGAGGAATTCTTTTACTCAATTGGCTAATAGGAGTTGTTCCTGCCAACTCTTTAAGCCATTCTGAAGTAGTATCCCTGTAAAAATCAACAGGCAAGATTCTGTTTTCGCTAACTTGCTTTTTCCTATTTTCAATTAAATCACAATTGTTTAATTTTCGTGTAAGTACATTGTAAAATAAATTCCAAATAGATTCAGAATCTACCAAACTACTATCACCACAGCATGATTCGTATTCATCTTTAACATATTGTAGATATCTAAAGCCATCGCGTACATATTCATCTGACATACTATCTTCACGCTGATCGGGTTTTTGCAAATAAACATCTGGTGGTCTAAACTCAGTCTTGCTTATTGACCGGCATTCAAGTGTCTGAAATAGACTCATCTTCACACGAAATTTATGTTAGGAGATATATTAAATTAAAAGTGTATTTAATGGCATACAAAAAATATCCTAGGAACACACAATAAATCCAAAATAGAGATTATTTGTACTAACAAAAACTCGCTATCGATTTTTTGGAAGAAATAGTCCAAATACTCAATAAAACTAAATAATACATAAATCGTTACAAATATAAAGATCTCATCAATAAAATAAACAAAATTTAAAACTAATGAACAGCAATCAATGAGAAAGCAAGATGGCTAAAAAATAAAAATCAGAAAATTATAATTTTCAAAGTCAATTTTATTAAAATTAAACACTTTATTAATATCAGTTTTATGAATCACGCGGAAAATAATTGAAAATTAAAACAAACTATAATGTAAACGAAATATATATCCTGCTGATGTGTACTTCTAAATCAACCATTCGCGACACATGATCCAAACGACTAAATCAACAAGAGGCCGAAATAACGAAATGCTTCAGAGTTGGCAAGAAATCGGAACGACCAAGGCCGGTTGTGATAAAATTATCAAAGAGGCCGACTAACAAGCAAGTGGAGGATATTAATAAAAAGAAAGAAGAATGTCGTAACTTTCACAACATATTCATCTCCAGAGACAAGACTTTTCTCCAAAGAAAATTGTCAGCAGCATAAAAGGTAAAGAAGAATTTAGATCAGGGATCAAGTAATCCGGAACAAGTTACAATAAAGGGTGTGTCAATCGATTCTAAAATCACAAAAAACGGAGTATCATTAATGGATGTTGTGGACAGCGGACAGCTACGAACAATAGCTACGGTACCGAACAAATGAATTATAAGGAAACCACACAAGTTAAATCAGTAACTATCGAAAACTGTAAAAATTAGTTGTGTTGTACATATACTTTATTTCATGCTAATTGTAGAAGTGTTAAGAATAAAACTTTTTTGCTGTGTGATTTTATAATAAGTAACAATTTTGACTTTATAATTTTATCTGAGACCTGGCTGAACAAGAACATTGAAAACTATGAATTTGACATTCCTCATTATTCTCTATTTAGGAAAGACAGATCCATGGATAAAATAGGTGGAGGAGTACTTATTTATAGCAAATCGATATTAAATGCGACGGTGTTACATACTAGCGAATATAATACTGTCATTAATTTTTTAACTATACAAGATGATAACCTGATTTTAACCGCGGTTTACAGACTGCCGTATGCTAATTTGCATGATGATCAAATGTTTACCAATTCCTTTCAGTCGATTTTGGAAAGCCATGGTTATATTGTTGTGGTAGGAGATTTTAATAAGGTGCATGATCTAAAGCTGATTATAAAGGAACCAACTAAAGGTTCGGAATGCTTAGATCATGTATATTTAGAAGTTAAAGCGTTGAACTCACACAGTTATGATGTAGTAAATTACTTCAAAGAATTGGATCATAAACAAATTATTTTACAATGGAACCTTTCGAGTAGCAAAGCACAGAAACCTAATTTTGAAAGTGCACACGTGCAATGTTCCAGAATCAACTGGAATCTTTTTAGAGAATTAAGCTTATCTATTGACTATGAATGTTTTATATCATGAACAATGACGAATTTGTTTTTTCTGTTTCATTGTTATTATCTGATATATTTAGGGCATTTACATTTACGGATGTAATACCAAAACGAATCAATAGGAAGTTATGTAAGCTAAGAATCAAACGAGATAATATAATGAAATGTAGTCTTATCAATAGTATTAAAAATGAGGTAAGATTTGATCGATAAAGAAATCAATTCATCACTTCTGATGATCTGTGAAAGATCAGAGAGGATTATTTTGGCTTAACTGAAGAGTAATCCTAGACTAGGATACAAATTCCTCACAGACTACAGTAAATATAAGGAAAAATTAAAGCTTATATTACCTGTGGGTAAAACTGATTATGAATTTCTCTGTGAATTGGATTAAGTATATGGCAACTTTTTATGTAATCCACAGAACGAAAGCAATTTCATTGATCTACCTGATCCTTCGGGAAACCAAGGATCTAGGACTTGTTATTGACAGTGATGCATTGATAGAATTAATGTTAAAAATAAAATCAAAAAAAACAAAAAGATCACCTTGGTATATCGATTGATAACCTACTTCAATTACCTTTAAATTTTATGAATGCGCTCTGCAATTTTATAAGTAGAATTTTGAAGGATGGGAAATTACCAATCGATATATTAACATTAGTAGCTAAACCATTGCCAAAAGTAAGTAAGCCAAAGTGCGCCAATGATTGCTAAATTTAATCTCTATTATCCCTTCGTTTTTTGAAGATAATAGAACGATTGATACTTGATCATTTAGAACGTATGCTGCCGGCTGATTTCGATATATGCCAACATGGTTTACAGACAGTTCGACAACTACTAATATGCTCTCTATGTGAAAACATGTAATTACATTAGATGAGAAAAAGTTAGATGCATTAATTGTATTCATAGATATCTCAAAAAGCTTTTGACTCTATATCTTTTGATGCTATTTTGAATGCGCTTAATTTATTGAATATTGATCCGAATATTTTTAGATTACTTAGATACTATTTATATAATCGAAGAATGAGTATTCAAGTAAACGATTTGATATCCAAAATCGAAAAGGGTAACAAGTGGAGTTCCACAGGGATCAAGTTTGGGGCCAATTTTATTTAAAATTGTATTTGCACATTGGAAACTAAGATCCCTAACGGTCGAGTTTGCAAATTCGCTGATGATTTGAAAATAATCTTTCCAATTGATCCAAATAATGTCAAATTCTCCAAAAACAATGTGACACTAGATTTGTATGATTTAAGTAGATATTTGTTAACACTAGGGCTGAGAATAAACAGTAAAAAAGACGAAGGCTTTAAAAATAGGTAACAGAACAGAATTTAATTATGTTTATTTTTCATGATGCTGAGATTAATGATGTTTTTGAGATTAAACTTATGCAAGAAATTAAGGATTTTAGGCATAACTATTCATTGTACGGCTTCTGCTGAGAGACATATTGAAAGGATAGTAGGCAGTGCCAAGAACAGATGGGCATTAATAAATAGAAATATTATATTGCATGAAATAAAATTTAAAATGCTTATAATATGGATTAGACCGATACTAAATATGCCGCTACTTGGAATCCCTTAACAAAGGGGTTTGTCTAATAAGATAGAAGCTGTACAAGAAAAGGAAGTTGTGAAACAAATTAGTCCTATCTCCTGCACTATACGCCACTAGATTACAGTTTGTATCACTGAATCCTTTATGGTTTCGGAGAATGTAATATTACATAAAAAGCTTTCCATTCGAACCAGTGGTCTGGTGCCTATAGGAATCCCATAAGAAAGAGTCATGAAATTGGAGACTAGATCTGGTCATTTTGCAATATCTCCACCATTGGTGGGGAGTGTTGCAGCAAGCTATTATCTTTTTCCAAAAAATTTACAAAAATTTACAATCAATTGCCAAAGGGGCTTAGAGAAACGCCTCCAACTAAAAATGTCTTTCATTTTTATCTACCAAAAGACTAGAAAAAAGTGTTCAATCCTGCTGATATTTTTAATTTTGATTATGATAATACTTTCTCATGGTTAAATAAAAGACAGGATTAATTGTTTTTCAGCAACATAATTTCTCGAGATTCTATCTTCAAATTTTTGTATTATTAAAACTGAAATGTTATGCATTTTATGCTTGTTAATCAACAATGCACACAATCAATTATTAGTCATGGTTCATTTTTTCTTAAAAAATGTTATACTCGAATTCTAACTTAAATTTTCCTAATTTTGATGAAGAATCTATCACTGTTTACAGCTGAACTTTCTGTGGTAATGGCCACCTTTAAGACAAATAATGAACAAGGGTCTTATCTAGGGCAGACATTATTTCAGCAGAAATTCTCGCAAACGCCCGTATAAGAATGAAGCAGTCAATATTGAGAAAAGCAGACTTCGAGCTGAAGTGAACATAAATTAATTAATGTGTAAATTTTTTTAAATTAAATCACTGCTCGTTGTGCGAGCAAAATTCTATATATAATCGAGTAAAAATAAAGCATTTGTGGCACATTTAATATGTCTTCTGATGGGTTGGAAACGTTGATTCAGGCATTGACTTTTCAAATGGAATAATTTAACTGCAGAATTAGGCATAATTAAGGCTCGTCTAGACGATACGCTAATAACAAATACGGAAGACATCAGAATGCAATGGACCATTAACATAGGTGGACAAAACAATGGCGACTGTACTGCCGAAGAGGAATCAGGAGGAAATATGCCGGCGTTTTCAGCCGAATCGACAATTGGCTGAAGACCGTCATCAGAGTTTAAGCCGATGTTGGCACCACTAGATGTGGAAAGGCCACAGTTGTGGTTCGAAAAATTTGAAGCATCAGTTCGAGCCCAAGAATTTACATTGGAAGCACCTATTGTGCGTGTAGCTGTCAGGAATTAGTGGACCGGGCAGTAGCAGTCCAATTGGAATTTCCGGTTGACCTCACGTATGAAGAATACAAAAGACGCGTGTTGAATCATTTCCGGGCTAGGCCTCAGGAAGTGTTCTTAGAATTATACAGCCTGAAACCATTAATGCGTTGAGATGCCCATGGATACCATGGCACATATCGAAGCGGTGGTTCTCGAAGCTTACCGAGTCTTTACCCGGCTTGCAGCCACATGAGGCCATCATGTTCATGCTGCTTGATCCTACCAGATACAGTGAAATATCCAGCGCCCAGGGAAGCCTTGAAGAGAGACTTCAGGCTCTTCGAAGTTCGGCTATAATGACAAACAAAATGGCAGCTGCATCACGCATGGGTCCAGTTACGACATCTGACAGGAACGACATACCGTATTGGAATTCTTCGCGGCATAATAAGCAGTTCCGCGACAGAAGGCAACAACCTGTGGCCTGGAAGCAAAGAAGTCAGTATATAAGGACTCCGGCTCCGACGAATACGACATGTGGCGTCGTAAAACCCATGTACTGCTCCTCGAGAACGGCCAGTGCAGTGGGGTAACATGGTGCACAATCTCACAAATAAAGGTGGGAGAGAGCAGGGCACAAATATTAATCCCTTTGGTGGCTCCGACGGGTAGATCGAAGATGAAGACCAACAGAACAAACAAAAAAATGTTCCGAACCAGATGGCCTGTGAAGAAAAGGAAGTGTGGGAAACATTGCCAAATGTAAAATTTTCATTAAAATTAAATTTTTAGAACTCTTCAACGGACAGCCAGTAATAATGCAATTGGATACTGGGCGATGTGTCGTTACTACCATTGACTTGGCCATTGAACAATGTAAAACCTACGAAAGCAAGTTTATGTCAGGCATCGGAGCGCATCGATGGTGGCTGTGGGCAAGTGGGACACGAAGTTGTTAGTAAATGAAAATGTCTATCATATGTCTTTTGTTGTTTCGAATACGCAAACGCCCTTATTGGGACTTCATTTCATTAGAAAATGGGTTAATACGATAGACTGTCAAAATGGCGTGCTGTAGCACTATCGCCTGGCCTGAGGGAATAAGTTCAATAAAGAAGTCTATATGTACCCCTAAGATGCAGGGAGACCAGTTGTCTGCCTGGGTGGTGGAAGAATCTTCAAACCCAATATAACATTATATTCCAACTGCCTGATTGTAGCGAACTCCGGAGCCGACGGTCGACCAGTTTAAGCTATGGCTAGAACTAAATGACGGTTACGAACCACCAAACATATGGTGCTCCGCCAAATAAATTAGCAGCAGCGACTCGAGCAACCCAAGAAATGATAGAAGCCGGCGTTCTTGAACCGTCAAAATCTGTTTTTCGTATTAGATGGTTTATGAAACAGGATGGTTCGCTCCGACCAGCGGCTGATTTTAGGCAATTGAACTCAGTAACTAAGCCGGACCCGTATCCCATGCCGGCTCTGCGTGATCTGTTCTTACAGCTAGCGGGAGGCAAATGGATTTTGCCATGCTGCTTGATCTTAAGCAGGGTTTTGGCAAATAGGCGTGCGGCCCGAACCGATGGAAGTTAGCGGTACAAGTACCAAGGTCATTTCCAATTCACCCGGGTACCATTTGACCTTAAATCGCACCGAAAGTGTTCCAAAGAATGATGGACTCGTTCGTGTCTGACTTAACTTGTACAACAGCTTACGTAGACGATGTTATTATATGGGCCACTACTACGTGTGAGGCTGCAGAAGATGTTGGCCAAAGCTGTAGAATGGCGATTACATTTTAATCCAGAAAAGGTACAGATAGGTCAAGAAGTGCGGTTCTTGGGACGGATGCATGCCGTTAGATTCGAATGTACAACCTATCAGGGATTATCCGGTGCCTACTACTAGAAAACAATTGCGCCGGTTTATTGGTATGGTGAATTTCTATAGACCATAACTCACAGGGATGGCAGTTACAACAGCCCTTATCTCAGTTAACTAGTTCCAAGATACCATTTCGTTGGACGGGAGGAGGCTCGAACAAGCATTTGTGCTATAAGCAGAAATTAATAAATGCAACTATTTTGACTTTCCCAGTAGGTAATATGTCAATTGTTACAGACGCCGTCAGATATTGGTATAGGAGTGGTGTTACAAGCTGACAATCCTGCGCAATATATAAGTCGCACACTCACTAAGGCGGAACAGAACTATACAGTCACAGAAAAAAAATTACTTGCCGTAAAAATGGGCGCTGCGGAAGTTTAGATATTTTCATCGGGGGACACGTGGACGTCTTTACCACAAAGCGCTAGTGCATTGGAGATCACTATGTGAAAGCGAGAAGAAACGTGTACATCGAACCATTGAAGAACTAGAAGAGTACGATATATCAATTCATCAGAGCAGGAATCGAGAATGCGGCGGCCGATCAGCAGAATTTCCGCTGTGCGGAGTTTCGTCGATTATAAAAGTCTCTGAAGAACAGGGAAGAGATGCTACATGTCAGGAAATAGTCAATCAATTAAAAAACGGCACAGTGGTGTCTGCACCATATAAAACGTTGAGTCTACAGAACGGCCTGTTGGTGCGGAAGAAGGACAAACAGTGCAATGGTTTGTCCGCAGAATCTATAAGAACAGAATTAATGGCCTTTTAGCATGAAACGTTAGGACATCCGGCGCTGGGCAGCTCATTGAGACATTGCAGTCGCGATTGCATTGGCTTGGCATGTCCAAAGAGATTCGTAGCTATTGTCATCGGTGCACTACATGCCAACGTTGTAAATCTAAAAACGAGAAAAAAGTCACTCCGATTGCTTTCAATGCCACTGTACGGAACGAGTTTCTGCGGTAGGTCCACTGCCGGTAGCTCGCGGCGGCGTGTCCTATGTGTTTTTCCATGGTCGATAAGTTTACCCGATGGGTCGGTTGTACCACTGAAGAAGATCACAACAGAAAAAGATTATAACGTGCTTATAAGAGCGATGGCTCGGCAGTCGATTCAGTGCACCACAGTTATTGTTACCGATCAAGGCGCACAGTTTGAGTCGAAGAATTTTATCAGTGGTGCAAAGACCTTGACATAAAGCATTCCCACTACAGCCACTTATCATACAAACCAATGCAACAGCTGAGCGCGCACATAGGACGATGAAAGAGGTACTGCGATGTTGGTGCCACGAGAGCCCGGGAATGTGGAGAGACAAATTACATTTGGTCGAGCGGGCCATGCGCTTTACAGTCTCAACAACTACAGAATTCGCTCCAACGACCATGGTCTATGGAGGACACATAAGACTGCCAGTTGAACCTCTAATCCACGGATTCCATGAGCGCTGCACCATAGCGGATATTCAGTTAACTGAATATGTAGGCGCCACACAGCGACAAGGCTATGCAAGGCAACCGACACGCACTCGCCTAAGGTCGGCGACTATGTAATGGTAGCGAAGGTCGAGCCCATGGCACTGCAGGCTGTCAATGATGGGCCGTATCGCGTGGAGAGGGTGGACGCAGAGCACAATACTGTTTTTGTAAGCCTGCCCGATGGACCACGAGCAGTTGCACTGGATCATTTAAGCGAAGTACGAAAGCCGATTCCTACAGAGGAAGATGTGGCAATGGCCACCTTTAAGACAAATAATGAACAAAGGGTCTTATCTAGGGCACACATTGTTTCAACAGAAATTCCTCGCAGAAGCGGCCGTATAAGAATGAAGCAGTCAGCCCAATGAGAAAAGCAGACTTCGAGCTGAAGTGAACATAAATTAATTATGTGTAAATTTGTTTTATTAAATCGATGCTCGTTGTGCGAGCGAAATTCTGTATATAGTCGAGTAACAATAAAGCATTTGTGGCACATTTAATATGTCTTCTGATGGGTTGGAAACGTTGATTCAGACATTGACTTCTCAAATGAATAATTAAACTGCAGAATTAGGCATAATTAAGGCTCGTCTAGACGATATGCTAATAATAAACACGGAAAACATACATATACGTGGACCATCCAACATAGGTGGACAAAACACTTTCTGATGCTGATAAATTGTACAGTACAAATAATTGCACATATATATGTGATGTGATATCTTTTTATATTGTACATTTTCTAATTTTATTATTTGATGAAACATGTGTGGTTTTGAATCCAAAATAAAGATATTCTATTCTATTCTAAAAAAGATCGTTTTACAGAAAGGTTGTCCAAACAATACCAGATGGTGTAGAAGCCCTAACCTATTCGAGTCTGAGAGCCCCATAGATGCCAGATCGCTTGAAGTCCTAAAATTTACAGTAGAGTCTGATATGCTTATATTTCCATTCGCATCTGCTAGATTCAAATCCGCAATATCCTGCACTAACCTACATGTGTCTTCAAATTTAATAATAGCTTCCATGTCTTGTTCGTTTAATAATTAAATCCACGCTTAATGTTAGGCAATCGGAATGCAAAAGTTGCACCGCTAAAATTCCAGAACAAATAATCTGGAAGGAGATATACGTGAACAACAGAATAATCAAATTACCTGTTCCATAACGTCCCTACTATGTGTGTTTCAATAATAGAACAAAAGGCAATTATAGTAGGAATATATTGTTAATATGTATTCAGGTTACTAGAGAAAAAAAATATTAAAAATGCAGTAGACCAAAAGATGTTAAGACCAGTCGAGGTGCGAGACACTCGAAAACTGAAAATTGCGCACAATTTAAAGTCAAGTATTTAGATAAAAGTGTTCTGGGAAAATAAAAGAAAAAATTCTTTTTAAATAAAATTCGTTACAATCAGCCATGGTGGTTTAAATATGTCAGTTATTGTTATTTTACATTTGGCGGAGGATTTATCTTCCTCCACATACACCACCTTCTCAAAAAAGACGGCTAGTAATAGACGTAATCATGATTCTTCGGCTGACGTGGCACTTCTCCAGAACGAGTTGTGCTTAATGGCGCCCCTTAAGTCGTCATCTCGCCCGGTACATTTTTTACTGGTTCTTCCATATCATCTGGTATTGTCAAACAGTTTTCATGCTGTGAACAAGTAGAATAAGATTTTGCTATATTAGACAACGCATCTTCTGAGTTCTGCATATTGTTATGTGCCTGTATGGTTGGATTGCACACATCAGATTCGCCCATAGAACGACGGTCACTCAACGCATCTGTTAATTCAGTGATATCGTCTATCAAGATAAACTGGGGAATGCAGCGATCCAACGTAACACAATCCTCAATGCCAATTATTTCTATGATGAAATTCTTGTCAGTCATCCACTTGACCTTGTATGGTTCTTTATAAAATGGTGTCAGGCAGTTCTTCCTATTTTCATTAGTTATATGCATGCGAAGCCGATTTTGGAATTAGAGGACACATAGCATTTGGTTTTTTGCTTTTTAGTCTTGGTCGGAGCTAAACGACACATCTTATCTCTAAGTGCTCCTACGAACCAATCTACATAACTAGAAGCCCAATCAAGACTACTTGGAGTTTCTATTAGAGAGATCTCCAGGCAACCTTAATGGTTCTCCATAAACCAGTTCTGTGGAGGACCTAATTGTGCCCCTATATCTGTTGCGCATGGCGAGTAATACTATAGGAAGATCGTGTATCAGCTTGTTCCACTAGTACACACCTTATGCAGCTTTCAGTTCACGATGCAGCCTTTCTACCACCCCATTCGCTCGTGGGATATACACGCGCTAGTATGTAATACAGTGGTTCCCATGATGTTGAGGGATCTTATGAAAGGCTCCGGATATAAATTGACTGCGATCATTAGTGACCTTTTCCGGAACACCATAATGCGATATCAATTATGTAGAAACGCAAACAAGACTTCTTGCGCTGTCATGTCTTTTAAAATCGCCGCTTAGAATTGATGACTAAAGCTATCTACCATAGTCAGCAAGTATTTTTTTCCATTTTCTTCAGGCATCTCGACAATGTCTATGTGTTCGTGTCTGAACCGTCCAATTGGTATCCCAATATTCTTTATCTCGGTTCTGGTATGTCTCCCACATCTTACACGTTTGACACTTGGCACAGCCTTTTACCCATACCCATATGTCTTTAGACATGTGCAGCCATACGTATCTGTTGTTGATCAATCGAATGGTGGCTTTAATGGATGGATGACCCATGTCATGTAACACTTGGATAATCTTGGCCCGTAACTCCAACGGCACATATGGTCGTGGTTGACTTCTAGACGTTTCGCATAACAACCACTTACCACTTATGAGCTTACGGACATATCCTGGCCTTGTGGACAAAACTAATGTAAAGGGATCCGATCCTTGCACTTCCTTGATTTGACTAACTAAATCAGGCATCGAATTATCTAAATTCTTCAATGGGCCTTGAAATATCAGCTCGACATCAGCTTCAACCGGTCTGCTAAGTGCATCGGCTACCACATTCTCCTTACCTGCAATATAAGACACTGTGATATCGAACTCTGTTAACCGTGTTATTTGGGAATTCCCTCTACGAGAGTAATTAAGCCTAGCTGTTTTACCAAGTATGCTAATCAATGGCTTATGAAAGGTAAATAACTTAAAATTATGACCATCTAAGTAATGTTCAAAGTGTAGCACTGCGGCATACACTGCTAGAAGCTCTTTGCCAAACGTATCATAACGTTTCTCTCGATCATTAAGCTTACGGCTATAAAACCCAATCGGTCTTACGGCGTCCTGATCTCTTTGCTGTAGCACTGCCCCTAATGCAACATCTGAGGCATCTGTGATTAGCTCGAAAGGTTTTTCCCAATCTACAGGTGCTAATGTGGTTATGTCAATTTACATTTCCTTGGCCTTTTGGAATTTTCCTCGGTCTTCTGGACTCAAGTTCATAGGCCAAGACTTCTTGATCGTGCTCTTTTTACGAGTAAGATGGCGTGTTAACGATCCAAGAATTTCGGCTAGACCTGGAATGAATTGGCGGTAATAGCTGATCATACCCAAGAACCTTCGAAACTGACGTACGGTTCGGGTTTCCGTTACGATCTTTTTATAGCTTGGATCTTATCTTCCAAAGGTTTGATTCCGTCTTTGGAAAGTATATGACCAAGGTATTTAACTGAAGAGCGACCGATATTACTCTAATTAGATTTGACCACTAATCCATATTGTTCCAGCCTGGTCAAAACCTTTTCCAAATGCGTACAATGTTTATATCATGAGCGACTAAAAATTAATATGTCGTCTATATATACCCTCGCAAATGGACAACTTTGAAGGATTTCTTCAGCCAAACGCTGGAATATCTGACTGGCATTTTTCAAACCAAAAGGCATTCGAAGAAATTCATGCGATCCCCCTCCTGGAAATCTGACTGCGGTAAGTGGTATCGAACTTTCCTCCATTGGTATCTGATAGTACGCTTTCTGGAGATCTGAAGTTGAATAGACCTCATATCCATATTATATCTCGGAGTAAAAGTACTCTGGTTAGGGAGAGGACAAGAATCACCCTTCGTCACTAGGTTTAATAGACGATAATTCCCACAAACCCTCCATTGACCCGGTTCAGGTTTGAGGAACTAGCAATATTGGGGAAGCAAAGTGGAATTTGACCTTCTACAAATCCCTCTCTTTTGCGCAATTGGTGAAATTCTGACAAAAGCAACCTGTTGCTTGTGTTGTGCCAATGGTTGAGTCTTTGGTGAACAAGGCAACGGAGCCACCAATTCTATCTGGTGTTCTCCTGTCTTCAATCCTATCCTTTTGGCACTGAAAGGTTGAAACTCTGCTAGGTGAGACTGTTGGACGAGGTAAAAGAACTGTTCTAACTGCCGATGTGTTAGACTCAGTAGGTGTTGATATCCCTACGCCTTCTGCGATAGTCCTAGCCTTGGGGTCTAATGTCAGCTTGAAATGTGTCAAGAAATCCATGCCAATGATATGGTCCTTGACATCGGCTACTAGAAAATTCCATCGGAAGGAAGATTTCTGGCCTAACGTTACCGACATTTCTTTCATCCCTTTCACTCCTATCGGACTACCGTTAGCGGCCCATAGTTGATAATCAAATGTGGGGCAATCTGCTTCCACCACGTCTGACCTAACTATGCTTACCTCAGCACCCGTATCGATAAGAAAATCTAATCCAGATAATTCATCTTTAATAATGAACTTGTTGCTGGACAATCCGGCAATGTTTTCCAGATCTCCGCTTAGTAAGAATCTGACCCTCTTGCCTTCTTCTTCGGTGCTATTTGATCTAGTCGCATCTTTTGCTTTGAGTATGCCTTTTAAAGGCATATCTGGGAGCCTTTGCAATGGAACCCCCCTACGGCTCCTACTAGCGGGGTTTTGTCCTTTTCCCGGTGATGGATTTCTCTCTACCGGTTTTGTGCTTCCTTTCCATCTGGGTCCACCTAATCGCGGGTATATACAATTTTCACCTTGGCACTTCGCACTGCGTCCGTACTCGCAATGTGCCTTACACCATCCGCGTGGCCCTTCGAAGCGTTGACGCGAGTGACTCCCTCGACGTCTGGTATACCTATCCTGACTCTGAAGTTGTGCAATGTCACTACGTAAACTAGCAACTTCTCTACATAAGAAACGCAAGGTTTCTTGTATAGTCAGGTTGTTTTCGGCATCTGCCCTGACTGGCTGCATCGTGACAGAATCTGCTATTACAGCATGTACTTGTGGTTCCTGCTGTTTATACACGCCGTCTAACCCTCTGAGTTTTGTTGGCCAATCAATGCTCATAGTGTCAAATACTTCCAATGTGGTTCTAAGCCTAATTGGTAGCTCAGCTGTGAAAATGGAGTTGACTACATCTCTGGATATATTCAACCTGGAAGCTTTTGTGCAAAGGCGTTCATAAAATTCGGACGGTAATTGACGCCCCATTTTTTCTAAGCGTAATAGTTCGCACATTTGCGCCGATCTTCCAGGCTGATATCTCTGTTGAATTTCAGCCATTAATAACTCAAATGCATTGTACGGCTTTTCTTCCACAGTTCTGTCTCTGAAATTTTCCAAGGCATTTCGGAAATTTTCAGGCAATGCCATCCATGCTGCAACAAATTTCTCCATTGGATTTACAATATTATAAGCACTAAATATCATTTGGGCATCTCCGACCCAACTTGAATGTTTTTCAGATTTGTACTGCGGTAGACTTAAAATTCTTGGACTGGCGCGGTCGCCAAATTTTGTAGAGGCCCCTAACCTATTCGTGTCTGAGAGCCCCATAGATGCCAGATCGCTTGAAGTCCTAAAATTTACAGTAGAGTCTGATATGCTTATATTTCCATTCGCATCTGCTAAATTCAAATCCGCAATATCCTGCACTAACCTACTTGTGTCCTCAAATTTAATATTAGCTTCCATCTAGTGCACTAGATTCCGAAGCAGACGTGCCCAGGTTCGAATCCTGTCCGCGGCAAATTCTGGCCAGTACATGATGAGTTTCCAATAAGGACGAAACCAGTCTACTGGATGAATTGCCTTTTCTACACTATACAATTCTTAGTTTATACTGACATATGTAAGTAATTAATGGGTCAGGTGTTTATATCAAGACCGCAACCTTGATTATAATAATTGTAATCAGCACCCGCGCAACCAATGTTCGTTTAATTATATGTCAGTTATTGTTATTTTACATTTGGCGGAGGATTTATCTACCTCCACAATGGCTCTTAGTGTACAGGGAGAATACTGAGAGTTGATTATTGGCCGGTCATCCGAGAGCCTCCAGAAAAAAACTATCTGAGGAGTGCTGCATACCAACAAAATTTGATTAGATTTGTTTCAGACAATATCAATGTGCCCGTTCTCATACAGAGTAGCATATTTACTTTATAGACAGGCTCTAATAACTTTCGAACAATCGAGCGGAGAAGACTGAACTACTCGTAAATCTTTTACCATTATATAGGCTTGGCTTGCGCAAGGTATTGCAAAGGAAGTTATTTTCTGTAACAAAGATAAAGTAAAAATTATAATTAAATATACCCACTTTGGCTGATTAGAAGGCATATCATTAAAAAAGAAAATGTATACTATTGTAACACGAAGCTCCGCGTTACAACCCAACGAAGTTCAATTTTGACAAATATAGTTTGCTTTAAGATCAAATAAATCTAATTCTGGTTTTACACAATATTTCTCTTAACTGTGATTTTAGCAAAATTCTCTGTTAGTCTCAAGCAGTTTTAATTGAGATTTCTTGAACTGCAAATTTAATTGTAATCAATAGGGTTTTGTTTAATAATAATACACACCCGCACGCAATACGCAGGTAACATGCAGTGAATTTATGGGACTAAACGCTCAAACCCAGGAATTACTTGTTTTATATGCCTTAACCATTTTACATAACTACTAGCAGTTCCATTAAGACTCTTCTGATTCATACTTTAGGTATTTCTCAATCAATTATCCGAAACCCTACAGTTCAGTGGATTTACGTGATTTAACGCTCAAAACCTAGCATACAGTAGACTAATTATTTGTAGTGTTTATTGTGACTACTTTTACACGTTTTTTCTTTGCTTAATAACATTTTGATTAATAAATCTATGACTTGATGCTGTGGCCTTCTCCTTCGGGAAAGGGCCACGGATTAATCATGAACGCGGATCGTAATAACAGCTACCAAATATTATGTAGGAGGTTAAATTCGCACTAACTAGACAACTAGCTCGCTGAACCTCTTACATTAGCTGCAAAACCTCCTATATAATGGTGCCCCGTTTCGTCGAACTCACAGCCAACAAAGAATTAATCAGCATCTAGCCTTTGAGAATATCAAGCACTTCGGATGAATGCCACGCATTAGTGAATCCGGTGAAGCAGGGAGAACACACAAGAAGGTAAATCCTGAGACACAAATCACAGCGAACCACCCTCTCGATATCATAATTCTCAAGGACAGCCACACGATGACGGGTGAGGACGATGTAACACTACCATCAATACCCGACAGCACACACACATATAAGATGACATCCAGCGCAGGAAATGCAGGAAGCCCGGTGGCTCACCCAGCAGCAATCCGCACCACCATATGGACCTAGTACAAGATATCCCAATTTGATCCAGACTACCTTGACGAGTGGGTCGACGTTGTTACTTTATTGGCTAAGGTGTTCAATATAACAGATGAGGGCTCAATTTTTTGAGGGCTTGGGAGACAATCCCAATGTCTTTCAGACGCGGACTTAAAGACACCCTGCATCAATACATTGAAAGAATATCCTCCTAGAGCACATCCATTGGCACCACATAAATATAAGGCCGCCGAGCAAGAATTCGCCATGCTACGTCAACAAGGCATCTGTGCACCATCCAGCTCACTATTTGCGTCGCCTGTGGTGGTGGTACTCAAGCGTGGACCCGAAACATTCAGGGTGTGCCGGGATTATCGTATTCTCAAATCTTGCTCACAGTCTGATTCTTACATCCTGCCAAATCCAGCTGACCTTCTGAGATCCGCTATCGGTCATGCTGTGTACTTAAAACTCGACCTAAAGAAAGCCTACTACCAGTTACCGATGGACAAAGACTCCTTATTCTATACGGCCCTCAGATTCACTGCAGGTGGCACTTACGAACAACATTATATGCCTTTCGGTCTTAAGAACGCATCTCAAACATTTCAACGCGTCATGGACGAAATCTTATCAACAATTGGAAGCCAGTGTTAGTTCAACTAGTGTTAAGCGGGTAAAATAACTCTCAGTAACATTTAAACACAAATCTTACTTTCAGGTGAAATTTTCTGGTAGCCGACATGACGAGCTGCATAATTTTGATAGATTTTTAAGCCCATTTCAATATCTCATTAGATCCCAAAACGATAATTATTGAAGAAAGCGGGAATGTGTTGACTTATTATAAGTCTGGAACCACATTGTTTAGATCAGTTCGCTTACCCTGTCTCATTGTAGAAAAGACTTTGCTGAAACAATCTCGAAACACCTGGCATAGAATAAAATGGGGAAATTATGTAGCAGAATTGGTTTATGGAGCACCACCAAAGCAACCTGAACTCGATGTTGTCGGGGTTTGCCATTTAGTTACAATGATTGATTTGTTGGAGCTCTTAGAGATAATCTGTTTTGTTTATGTCAGACAAAGACAAGCTAAACTGATGTATGTGAGGCAAATGAAAAATACACAATTTTAACGCAATGGGCACCAATATGCACAACTCGTCCCAGAAGGATTCAACGACAGCTAAAGCACGGGAACAACATTTTTATAATGTGGTTTATGTAAAGGAAAATATTTCCTCCGACAAAAATAAAGTATCAATCAATAGGTCATCAAAACACAACGCAGCTAGTTGAAACAAAAAAATATCGTTAACTTTTGCAATATTTACAATTTTGATCTTAAACTCAATATACTCTTACTAACGCGAGGTTGTGCTCTTATTCGAATATGTTGGGAGCGGTTGAGACCAAGCAATTTAATTATTCTTATTTTGGTGTGCGGCATTACGTATAAAGTAAACAGTCCTATTGCTATTACTTAATTAAGTACCTATGACTGGGTATAAAAGAAACACCGAGACTGATGCGGGCTTGAAATCTTTGTTTTCGCCCATTAGTTTAAAGGACAAGAGTCTTAACTACATAGATTAACAGTATCTGAGGACAAGAAGTAAAATAAAAAATTAATTTGTACTCATTTCGCTTCAAATATAATCGGCAATTTTGCTATAGAAACTGTAATGGCTCAAGAACAATTCGTCGACATATATCGTAAATGAAATTCAAATTCAATTTACGCGGCACCAATTAAAACAAGCGAATTTTTCTGTAAACCAATGGTATGCGAGCTTTCGATTTCAAAAGTATATAAGCACGGTGCATTTACCATGTTAGTCATTATTCACTTTTGATTTCTGTTGTGCACTACGTTTGCGTGCTGTTTCCTGTCATACTGACTTTTCACTTATGCTGATATCTGGACTTGCTTCACACGCAGAGTCAATTTTAGTCACGTCAATCCTGTCCTGCACAACTAGTGAGACGGAGCAACATCTATTTATTGGACCTTCACGTGTGCCAGTCACCACGGTGTTGTCGCAGATCTTCAGCGGGACAATATTCAGACTTCACACAGTCTCTCGCTCTGATGTCAACGCCGCAGTAATAAGGGCCCCCAACAGTACTTATTCTCAGCCATCTTGGCACCGAACTGACTTTGTGACGTCGTACGGCATTTACTTGAAGCCGGGGGGTTTTACAAATTGGCGAATGCGCCAGGATATTGGGAAACGTACAGTTTTTTAAAACTTATTATCAAATCAAAATCTTTTGTCATAAATACAATCGACAGCTTCTTTTTCATTTTATTTTGGGATTACAGTAAATTGACGTTAGCATATACTATATTTAATTCTGGTTGTGAATCCTTCTTAAGTCGAGGTCTTGTGGGCAATTTTTTTGTTGGGAATTTTTTTTGATGGAAGGTTGTGTATTAAAAATTTTTCTCCAACGTACAAAATTGTACACCATTGTAATTTCTTGTGCCAATCTGTAAGGTGGACGCAGAATAATAGTTTTGATTTTGTGAAAGCACATTATTGACTATATGAAAGTGCAGAACTGTGATTTGTGATTTTGTGAAAGAACTAATTTCATCTGTGTTCTGTGTTCGTTACGTCAGTTTCACCTGTGAAAGAAGATTTTGATTTCGTCAAGTTCAACTGTGGAAGCAGATTTCGGTAAGCATTTTGTTTCACGTCTTCTTATACTTTTCAACATGCTAATAAATTTATGCTTTTAAGATCCCGTAAGATTGTTAGAATTTCCGGACCAATTTTATATATTGATGTTTCAGTTTGGGATGGAGATAACGAACTATTCTTAATGCGCGTATACTCCGCTTTCTTCCTGTTTGCAGATTATGACAGTCATCAAAAACTGTCAAAGGTTTTCGCTAAACTACCATTAGAATTACAGCAATGGATTTATCCGAAGCTTGAGGCTATTAGCAAACTACTCAATCCCATTTTTGGCCTCAAAAATGTAGTAGAATCTTTGCTTCGTTCCACTGAAACTGAGCAAATAATAAATACGCAATGAGACATGCCAGACCTTGGCCCCAATGTGATTTTAAGGGAATTTCGGAAACTTTGGTATAAAACCAATATTTCTGATTATGAGGCTAAGGTTGTTTTTCGTAACAATTATCCCCAGTCTCTAAATTGTTCGCCATACAGCTCCCAAACACTCTCTAAATAGATGAATTATCAGAGAAACGCGAGTTAGAATTTATGGTTTTGTAACCTAAGTTAAATTCGTCATCCTTTTGTCCTTCCCCACAGGATTATAGTTTCTCCTCTTTAGAGAGGACATTAGCTAACATGGCTAAATTTCTAGAAGGATTGGCCATAGGGAAATCCAAGCTTAATCAGGTGAACATTCGACTCACGAAATAACAGTTGGGCGGCGATCTAGATCCCCGAAATATTTTAACAGATATGCCCCAAATAACTGTTGCTATAATGACCATAAATTGTTTTACTCATGTCAAGTCTGTCTCTGCCGTTCGGAAGAATTTTCGAATGAATGCTAATTTCCTCAGTTGACGGGAACTATCACAGAAAACAGGTGCAGTGGAGCATCAGGATCGGGAAACGTATGCCGCAGAAAGTAAAAGACCGTACTTTCTTCGCACCAACGGCATCAACGTCACAACTAGGAATCAATCACTTACAATCCGACATCCCTATTGAATCTTTTCGTCCACGCCGAATATGCTACATAAACAGCCAAACTGACATTGTCAGTCGCAATCACCGGCCTACTTGTTTGGATGACCCGGTCAAACATCCCAACGCAGTTATGCGTCTTCTTGATATCAGAACTAGCGAAGGATTCATCGTAGACACAGGTGCAGTAGTCTCAGTTCTCAAGGCTGATTCAAAGGCCGACATGTCGCTAGGCGTTTTATTCGAAACATCTACAAGGGATCCCATATCTACTTATGGCAGTCGGTATCGCACACTCAAAATAGGCTTACGGCGTGAATTGACTCAAGACTTTATCGTCGCCAAGGTCTCATAAAATATAAAATGTCTTGCTTTCCTTTTGAAATTTCGGCTCATTGATGATCTTGTCAATCAAAATATCATCGAACCCTCCATCGGAATTCAGCAAAGTTTTTGGACACTTGCCTCCGAGCATTTTGTTTTACAAGTCATTCAGCCAAACATAAATGCATCATTCAGCAGAGATATCAACAGCTCATCGGGAACACAAGTCGCTTTTCGATCTCAGCAACTCAGAGTTGCGAATGTTCAACACGATGCACCATATCGTCACAGAAGTTCAACCTATTGCACTCAAGAAGCGACCACTGGTCCCTGCTAAACAGAGAGCTGCCCAAGTGGAATTTTCAAGGCTGTTGAAAGAGGGAATCATCAGACCATCGAAAAGTTCATGCACTTAGTCTCCCAATCAAACGGATCAGTGCCTGCGGAGATTAACGCAAGTTAAATTCAGTGACAAAATCTGATGCATATCCTATTCCCAATATTAACATCTTACATGAAAAAATCAACAGCAGCAATATTTTCTCAGTGACTGACCTCAGACAAGCCTACCACCACATCCCGGAAGTGCTAAAGATATTGAAAAGACTGTGGTCATCATTCCATTTGGCCTTTTCAAATATCTTTACATACCTTTTGGACTTAAGCGTGCTACACAGACATTTCAAAGATTCATGAACAACGTAAATCGCGACGACGCCGCTTACAGTATGTCATATCTCAATGATATAATGGTATTCAGTTCAGACTTAGAATCTCATGCCAAGCATTTACGGCATGTCCTTTCACACTTATCCATACACGGACTCAAAAGCAATTGTGACAAGACGCAGTTTGCAACTACATCCGCGGACTTCCAAGGTAATTGTATTACGCCACAAGGTGTTCAACCTTTGTCGTAAAAGGCGAATTCCGTCACAAATATCAAGTCACCGAAGACTGTTGGCGAGTTGCAGAAAATTTTGGGAGTCCTAAACTACTATCGCAAGCTCCTTCCCAGCGCTTTAAGGTAACTTTATCCTTTGTCTAAGCACCTGCGGAATCGACAAGGGCTTAGCAAGAACTCCATTATTTCTTGGCCTTCTGAAGATGAAGAATTACTTCGACTCGCCAGCAACTCGTTAGCAAATGCTACAATGATAACGCATCCAGAATTTCGATGACCATTTCAACTCACGATAGATGCTTCTGAATTCGCTATTAGAGCCACGTTGGAACAAGAGATCGATGGAGTTCTGAAGCCCATCAGTTTTTACGTACGTACTCTCCAATCAAGATCTCTTTGCCACCCACGACGCAGTACGCCATTTTATCAGCATCATTGGCAGCAGCAGATTTGTTGTTTTCACAGATCATACATCATTAGTTAGCGCACTTCAAAACGCAACTTTAACTGCCGCCAAGTACCCTGCGAGAGTGGAAAGACAGTTGTCTCGTTTGAGACAATGGCAATTCGACATCTTTCATCTAAAGTGCCAACAAAACTTCATTGCAGACGCCCTTTCCAGGCCAGAGGTCTCGCTACAACCTCCTTCGCCTTCGCCATTCACTGTCAACTCCGTAACACTCAGTGAAACTGCACTAACGCAATCCCTTCTGCGAACGGAACAGAGCAGTGACATTTACATTCAATTATCAGTAGCCCGTCACCCCACCAAGTTCGTATGCCGTCTATGAGAAGGCTTACCTATTGTTTACTTCACGGGTACGCAGCACAACAAGTCAGTTCTGCCGACCAGCTTTCAGCGAAAGGTTTTCGACTTAATTCACTTAATTTCGCACCCAGGAAGCAAGGCGACTGTCCGACTTTTTACAGATCGTTTCTGGGGTCACAGACTTAGGCAGAATGCTAAACGATGTGTCTCGGAGTGTGTCATTTGCCGGAAAAACTAGATCACACTGCACACTCGTTCTAATTTGCAACATTTCCGAACTACTTCTCGCATAGCCATCGTCCGCATTGACAAAGTTTATCTGACAAAGGTTCAAGGTTTCAGCAACCTTCCAACTATGAGTGATAGTTTTACACGATGGCCTGCGGCATTACCTCTTGGTATCATTTGTGCAAACGAAGTAACTAACGGTTTTATCTCTCCATGGATATCCCATTATGGTGTCCCCAATCAGGTCATCACTGACAGAGGCTCTTGCTTCTTATTGGATCCTTTCAAAACCACCTTGCGGTTCATGGGATGCACCTTACGCCAAACAACTGCCTACCATCCTCAATCTAACAGTATGCTAGAGAGAATGCATATGGAACTCAAATTTGCTTTAGCATCCTCGTCAATTAATGGCAACTGGGTCGATGCACTACCTTTGGTTCTGCTTTCCATTCGTTCCCGCACTCGTGAATCTATTAAAACGTCTGCATCACAATTCTTGTATATGGCATGGATCAACGCCTTCCTTGTCAGCTCTCACGTCTACAACCAACTCAGGATGACCCACAAGACGAAGCTACCCGCCTCCGACTTCGGTAACATGTCTGAACAGCAGCCGAGACATACGCCTCATCCAGTCTTCGTTCACCTGCAGTTCCACAGCTGCAAGTGAGTACTCGTTTGCAATGATACTGCTGTTGCACCACTGCAACCCAAGTATTGCGGTCCTTACCCGATTTTGCTCAGACAGCCAAAATACTTCATTATCATGCTCACAACTGAACTCACACTGCCTATTTTGTTATGACCAGCTACTTAGAGCTAACTCCTTATGTAGTAGTTATCGGTTTCATATCATGGTACGGACTACTTTCAATACATATCTCAACTTCATCGGTTGCACAGTGGCCATTCTACGAATATCATGAGCACAACGTCGAACACACACTAGTTCTTTTGGTCATATTCAAATACATTGACAGCGATGCAGCCTGCCCATTTTCCAAATTAAATCTGGTGACTTCAGTAGAAATCTACCTTGAAATCCTCATGCTGTGGCCCTACAAACTTCACACTGCTTTATTTTGCTCCACGCGTTATGACCCACTACTACAGCTAACAATTGTGTAGCAATTCCTAGTGGTTATTTGGCATCATATCATTGTTGAAGCAACCAACAAGCTTAATTCCGCCCAGCATTTACGGTATATTTTTATAGCTATTGGCAGAATAACAAACTGTTGCTGAACTTGGTTCAAACTCTGTCCTACATTTCTTATCAAGATTCGCCGAAAGCATTTCTTTTCCTTTTTTCAGAGAGGAAAGTAATATAACGGCTCAAGAACATTTCGCCGACATATTGCGTAAATGAAATTCAAATTCAATTTACACGACACGAATTAAAACAAGCGAAATTTGCCGTTAGCCAATGGCGTGCGAGTTTTCGATTTCAAAAGTATATAAGCACGGTGCATTTACCATGCTACCCAGTATTCACGTTTGTTTTCTGCAGTGCACTGTGTGCGTGCTGTCTCCAGTCATACTGACTATTCATTTCCGCTGACTTCTGGACTTGCTTTACACACAGAGTCAATGTTAGTCACGCCAATCTTGTCGCTGCACAACTAGTGAGACGGAGCATCATCTACTCATTGGACCTTCACGTGTGCCAGTCACAACGGTGTTGTCGCAGATCTTCAGCGAGACAATACTCAGCCTTCACCCATTCTCTCGCTCTGATGTTGATGCCACAACAGAAGGAACACCAGCAAGTTATCCAGAACCGGTCTCAAGTGTCTAGGAGTATTTCTAGACACTACTTCACTAACTAATTTTCTTGGCATTTTCCGCAGAACGCAATTCCGGCCCTAATAAGGGCCCCCCAACAGTACTTATTCTCAGCCCTCTTGTCAACGAACTGACTTTGTGACGTCAACGGCATTAACTTCAAGCCGGGGCGTTTTATAAAACTAGCAGATTATACAATTTTAGAATAGAATAGAATAGAATATCTTTATTTGGATTCAAACCACACATGTTCTATCAATTAATAATATTGGAAAATGTACAATATAGAAAAAAAGATATCGCATCACATAAATATGTGCAATTAGTTTCACATACATAAGTAAATCTCACTAGTTGTACTGTATATATCAACGTAAAATTCGAGTGTAACATTGTGCAAAAAAATGAGAACCATGACTAGCAATTGATTGTATGTATTGTTGACTAGCATGATGATAAAATGTATAACCTTTCGATTTGAATAATGCTAAAACTTGGAGATAAAAATCTCAAAAAATTATGTTTCTGCTAACAATTATCCATGTCTTTTATTCAACCATGAGAATGTATTATCATAATCAAAAGAAAAAATATCAGCAGGATTGTAGACTTTTTCTAGTCCAGTAGATAAAAATTTAAAAGACATCTTGGATGGAGGCGTTTCTCTAAGCCCCTTTGGTAATTGATTATAAATTTTGTAGATTTTTGAAAAAGAGAATAACTTGCTCGCAACATTCCCCACCAAAGGAGGAGATATTGCCAAGTGACCAGATCTAGTTCCAACTTCATGACTCTTTCTTATTGGCTTCATATAGGCACCAGTCCACTGGTTCAAATGGAAAACTTTTATGCAATAGCACATCCTCCGAAACCATAAAGGTTGCAGTGATACTAACTGCAACCTCGTGGCGTATATAGTGCAGGAGATAGGACTAATTTGTTTCACGACTTTTCTTTGTACAGCTTCTATCTTATTGGACAAGCCCTTTTTTAATGGATTCCAAATAGCGGCAGCATATTCTAGTATCGGTCTAATCCATATTAAATACATTTTAAGTTTTATGTCATCCGATAAGATATTTCGATTTCATTGTACCCTTCCTGTGTGCAAAAACAAAGTACATTTATACATTTTCATATGTCAGGTCCAATTTTAGATATTGATGTTCCTGTTTGGGATGGAGATAGTGAACTATTCTTTATGCGCATAGACTCCGCTTTCTCCCCGTTTCCTGATTATGACAGTCATCAAAAACTGTCGAAGGTTTTTGCTAAAATACCTTCTGAATTGCAGCGACGGATTTATCCTAAGCTTGAGGCCATTAGGAATCTACCTAATCCCATTTTGAGCCTACAAATCGAGGTAGAATCCTTGCTTGGACCCACGGAAACTGAGCAGATAATAAACAAATATGCGCAGTTAGATATGCCAAATCTTGGCCCCATCGAAATACTGAGGGAATTACGGAAACGTTGGTATAAAACCAACATTTCTGACCATGAGGCTAAGGTTGTTTTTATTAACAATCTTCCACAAACATTAAAACTCTTTGCCAGACAGCTTCCCAACACTCTCTCTATAGATGACTTATCTGAGAGATGTGAGTTAGAATATAGGGTTTTGGAACCCAAAGTGAATCCACCATCCTTTTCTTTACCCCCGCAAGATGATAGACTCTCCTCTTTAGAGAGAACAGTGGCGAACATGGCCAAAGTTCTAGAAGGATTGGCCATTACCAAATCCGAGCTAAATCAAGTGAATGCTCGACCCAAATTCGTTCCTAAGCCCAATTATAACGGTAGGCGGCGATCGAGATCTCCGCAATCCTTTAATAAATATGCCCCAAAGAACTGGTGTTATAACCACCAGAAGTTTTTTTATTCATGCCAAGTCTGTCTTTGTTGTTCCGAAGAATATCCGACTGAGTGCCAATTTCCACAGCTGACGGAAAGGACAACAGACCACAGGCACAAGGGTGCATCAGTATCGGGAAACGTCTGGCGCAGGAAGTAGAAGACCATACTTTCTGCACATCAACGGCATCAACGGCGCCACAGGGAAGAAGCCAACTACAATCCGACATCCCTGTCGACTCTTTTCGTCCTCTCCGACTTTTTAACATAGAGAACCAAACGGACAACGCCGGTCGCAATCACCAGCCTACTTGTTTGCATGACCCGGCCAAACAGCCCAACGAGCTTCTGCACCTTCTTGATTTCAAAACAGTCGAAGAGTTCATCGTAGACACAGATGCAGCAGTCTCAGTTCTCAATGTTGATTCAATGGTCGAGATGTCGCTAGGCGTTCTTCTCGCTACAGGCGAGCCCATACTAACTTATTGCTGCCAATAACGCACACTCAACATATGTCTACGACGTGATATTTCCCACAACTTCATCATTGCCAAGGTCTCACATAATATAATAGGCCTTGATTTCCTTCTGAAATTTCGGCTCATTGTTGATCTTGCCAATCAAAAGATCATCGACCCCTCCACCGGACTTGAGCAAAGTTTTTGGACACTTGCCTCCAAGCGTTTGGAGTTACAGGTCATTCAGCCAACCCCAGTGCATCATTCAGCAGAGGTATCAGCAGCTCTTCAAAAATACAAGTCGCTTTTCGATCTTAACAAGTCAGAGCTACGAGTCTCCAACACGATGCACCATATCGTCACAGAAGGACAACCTATTGCACTCAAGAAGCGACCACTGGTCCCTGCTAAGGTTTCAGCTACCTTCTAACTATGATCGATAGATTTACACGGTGGCCTGCGGCATTACCTCTTGGCACCATTTCTGCAGACGAAGTAACCAACGGTTTTATCTCTGCATGGATATCCAATTACGGTGTTCCCAATGAGGTCATCACGGACAGAGGCACTTGCTTCTCATCTGATCGTTTCAAAACCACCTTGCGGTACATGGGATGCATCTTACGCCAGACGACTGCCTACCATCCCCAAGCTAATGGCATGGTAGAGAGAATGCATAGGGAACTCAAAGCAGCTTTAGCATCCCCGTCCATTAATGGCAACTGGGTCGATGCACTACCTTTAGTTCTGCTGGCCATGCGTTCCCGTACTCGTGAATCCATTAAAACGTCTGCGTCACAACTCTTGTATGGCATGGATCTACGCCTGCCTAGTCAGCTCCCACGTCTACTACCGGCACAAGATGACCCACAAAACGAAGCTACCCGCCTTCGACTTCATTTCGATAACATGTCCGAACAGCAGCCGAGACACACGCCTCGTCCAGTCTTCGTTCACCCACAGCTCCACAGCTGCAAGAGAGTACTCGTTCGCAACAATAATGCTGTTGCACCACTACAACCAAAGTATCGCGGTCCTTACCCGATTTTACTCAGACAACCAAAATACTTCATCATTATGCAAGGCGCTACACCGACATCAGTAAGCACAGACAGGTTGAAACCGTTTATCGAACCGCCTGATCCTGAGAGCGTTCAACCTTCTACACACGTCTCAGGCTCCGTCTGCCCACAATCTCAATAGCCTGCTTTGTATAACGCGTAATTGATTTTTTAACATTAACATTACGTATCAAAATTTTTTAAACTTGCGCTATTTTTCGCATTTGTCTCACGTGGCATAACCAGCTGTTCTTAGCTAACAATTGTGTAGCATTTTTGAACAGTTCTTTGGTATTATGCCATCTCTGAGGCAATGTTCGTGTACATATTTTTATGCAGTTACCTTTGATTTTAATGTATATATTTTTACATTATAATGTATTTCTCACACATGACATTACACTGCCTATTTCGGTATGACCAGCTACTTAGAGCTAACGCTTTCGTGTAGCAACACTAAGTAGTGATCAGCTTCATATCATGGTACAGGCCACTTTCAATGCATATCTCAACTTTATCAATTGCACAAAGACCACTTTACAAATGTCATGACCACAACGTCGAGCACTCTAGCTCCTTTGGTCGTATACAAACACATTGACAACGATCCAACCTGCTTAGGTTTTAACTTAAACCTGGCAAATTCAGAGGCGATTTACCTCGAAATCTTCACGCTGCGGCTCCCAAACTTACACTGCTCTATTTTGCCTCACGTGCTATGACCGACCACTAGAGCTAACAATTTGTGTAGCAATTCCTAGTGGTTACCTGGCATCATATCATTGTTGAAGCAACCAACAAGCATATTTAAGCCCAGCATTTATGGTTCATCATATTTTTGCTTAACTCTGGTTCGAACTCTGTCATGCATTTCTTATCTAGCCTCGCAGAGAGGAATTTTTTTCCTTTTTTTCAGAGAGGAAAGTGTTGTAACGACACAAATTAATCGCCGACATATTGCGTAAATTAAATTCAATTTTATTTACGTTGCACCAATGAGAAAAAAGCGAAACTTGCCGTTTAACCAATAGTGTGCAAGTAGGCATAGCATGCTATTTAAGCACGGCAATTTACCATGCAAGCCAGTTGTGGCATTTGCATTCTACCTGCTTCACGCGTGTGCGTTCTGTCGGCTGTCAATACCTACGCTGGTGATTTGATAGTTTCACCAACAACTAACTACATCCGTGACTCATCTTGTTGCGGGATACCGGAGAGACGAGCCAATTGAGTGCAGGACCTGCAGGACACCATCCACATCGTGATTACAGCTCAACCACGGGAGCGACAACTCAACCAGAGTCCACCCAAGGCTCTAGGACATCTTCACACTCTGAAGACTTCAAGAGAACGCATTACCAGGCCCTCTTAAGGGCCCCCTATCAGTAACTAATCTCTATTCAGAGCACCTTAACCGAGTTTGTAACGTCATACGGCATTTACTTGAAGCCGGGGCGTTTACAGCTTGTTGAGTTAGTGAAACATCTTGGGTAAAACGCAAATAAGATGGCAGGCATGGATAATCAGCGCAACAGGAAGGCCACAGCAATTACAATCAACGCGTCGGTCAGTGTGTTACATGAGTAATGAAATTCGAACGTTATTGGTTTATGGATTGCGAGCTTTCTCATTGGTCCAGTGTCAATCAATTAAATTTCGTATTTTATTTGAACTAAGCTAAAGATATAATTTGATTCTCATAAACTTTAATTTTGGATTGTTGTATTTTTTTATTTTTGTAAACGCCCCGGCTTCAAGTAAATGCCGTACGACGTTACAAACTCGGTTAAGGTGCTCTGAATAGAGATTAGTTACTGATATGGGGGCCCTTAAGAGGGCCTGGTAATGCGTTCTCTTGAAGTCTTCAGAGTTGAAGATGTCCTAGAGCCTTGAGTGGACTCTGGTTGAGTTGTCGCTCCCGTG
>JAQBSW010006499.1:0-48082 GCA_029291075.1 Eudiplozoon nipponicum | reverse complement strand
ACGACAATGCGACTTCAACGCTAACTCGCACTATATAATATATATACCGAGTCTGTAAAGGATACTAACACTATGGCTATTGTGTTAGTAATCGATACCAACATTATTGTACCGAAAAGGTACATGGTACTAACACTATGGTTTCCGAGTCGGTACATGATACCAACCTGATGGATATCAATTTATGCAAAAGTTCACCGAAATTGAGAATTACAACAATTTCTGAACACCTGTTCCTCCAGTAAATCCATACACTCTGGCCTTGATCGATATCAGTTATCACATTTCGCGGTAAGCATGACTTCATTCAATTCAATATATTACAGTTAAATACTGTAAATCTCGGTAGCATTCCGGACTTTAGTCACTGGATCCTTATATTCAGAGCCGTCAGTTGGATTATTTTTTAAGAAAACCTTTCTCTAAATAAAGTTTGCCTGCTTAACTTTACCACCAATCACCAATTGTATTTAACCATTCGTAGATGAACGCAAGACTACCGCCAATTAAACACAACGTATAGGTGATTATGTCAAGCTCATAAGCTAGATTTATTTTAACAAGAGCCTGAAAAGAATATGAGGACTGTGTCTTTATTTAAGAATCTACAATACCAATAAACCATGAAAGGCAGCACGATGCTTCAACAGAATTTTTGTTTTTTTATTTTTTGCAATTATTTAATAGAAATTTTATTTCAATCAGGGCAACAATAATCGAGATAGGTAGAAACGTAATTGCGTCCAATAAAGTTGCCTATGCCATTCGTTGAGAATAATTAAAATGATGTTTATCAGCATGTATTTCTTAGTAAAGTCATATTAAACATGAAATTAATATATTAGTGTGATTAAATTTATTGTTGTCTGAACATTAGATATAAAAGATATCCTGTCCATATATTAGAAGTTGCGAAGACCTAATATTTACGTTTCATTGTATTAGAACATGCGCATTTAGCAACCGGTTTTTTCATATGGAACAAAGGGAATATGCCAGATTCAGCCATAACAAAAAATGAATTAAATTTTTCGCATGTGAGACGAGTTTACTGGTGATTCGTCGATCAGAGACGGAGCCACGCTCCAAACCTAATACATGTTTAGTAAATAAGGCGGGATATTTGGGCAATGCAATTGTGTTGCAACATGGGATTGTATGTGTTAGTAAAGTTAATGTCACTTGGCGTTTTATGTAGTACGATTTGAAAGCCAACTCACTTTATGCACTTTGTAAAGACGCAGTAAAATGAAAGAATATCATTGTTTTGAAGATAGGTTAAATTTTGTGTAGAAATTGTGATTTAACCCCATGTTGAACAATTTCTACCCATGATAAGGCCTGCTAGTCAAATTCTGTCCGCCTCTAGATAATACAATTCTCTAATAATGACTTAACTTTTTTGAAATATGATTGCGGAGTGCCAGCCACATATTTTTCAATGCCCGGTTTTGCGTACGCGAGTAGTAGCTTTGCAAGGACAGTTTCACAAAGATCTGATTGGCCACAATTTCCAATTTCATTTTGTCTTCGATCGGGCTGAGTTTGTACTCGTCCCAATGAAAATGCGGTTCTATCACATCTTTTTTTACTGGCAACGTTTCAGATGGAACGGGGAATTGCGTTCAGAAACGTTGCCAGTAAACAAAGATGTGTTAGAACCGCATTTCCATTGGGACGAATAAAAACTCAGCCCGATCGAAGATAAAAAGAAATTGTAAATTGTAATCAATCGGATCTTTGTGAAATTTTCCGTGCAAAGCTACTACCCGCGTACGCAAAACGCGGCATTGGAAAAACATTACTTCACTTAACCAAAAATATAATATTTACGTATTCCTTATTCTGCATTATTGAAATGCCTTAACAGATTTCATCAAAGATTAGATTATACGGCATTTCAACATTTTCCCACTTCTATTTGCAATGTCAATAGAGCCAAATATGCCTGGGCAACGTGTTTCCAACATCACGGTTTGAAACATATCTAAAAAAATCTCTTTGTTAGCTTGCATTTTAATTATTATTTATTAAATTCATCACATTCAAAACTGATTTTAGAGCACTTAAAATAATTGCTCCGTTTAGTTAATTAATAACAATTTAGTATAACTACAAAAATAACGATATGCCAACATAGGCATGATAAAATGTATAATCTCATGCCATCTATGAAAAGAAGTCTGTGCTACGCTCATAAGCCACTATTCGATTATTTAAAATATATAGTATAATAGGAATTTGCATCATCCAGTAAATAATTATATTTCAATATATTAAGTATTTCTCAATTTACATTACAAATAAATCAGAACAGGTGGGAAAAAATCATACAGGATTCTTAATGACCTACAACGAAATAAATCATGTCTGCGAGTTTGAAGTAAACACCAATCACATTGATTTGAACCAGCCGCCGAAAACTATTACAAAATCACCGCCAGTCACACGCACTGATGCGTTTCACCTTCCATGATAATCATCAGTGTACGACAGAAAACTGACCAGAGAGGATCAAATCACAATGAATATATATTAAAAGCAAAATTAGATATGCGGCCCTCACCTCTTGTAGTCTCGTATTTATTTTACTTAACTGTAAATGTCGGCTGAACAATTTCTATACAGTCAAGAACATATATAAATAGATAATACAATTAAACAATCATTTGTTGCGCGGGTGGTGGTAAAAATTCTTTAAATCAAGTTTACGAGCTTGAAGTAAATACATATCACATTGTACAGAACCAGTCATCGCGAACAAATAGAAATTGTAGCGAAAATTTCCAGCCAAGTACAATGTACGCGAGACTAAAAGGGGTGAGAGCCGCATATCTAATTTTGCTTTCAATATAAATGCATTGCAATTTGATCTTCGCTGGTCACTTTGTTGTCGTACTCTGACGATTATCATGGAAGGTCGAAACGCATCAATGCATGCGACTTTGCCGTGGTTTTGATATCTTGTTCGGCTACTGATTCAATATAATGTTATTTGTGTTTACTAAAAATGCGCCATCTTGATTTTATAAATTGTTACCGCCACCCACGCAATCATTTATTGTTTATTATTCCTGAATACTCGAAGTTATTATGATTCATATACCTCATATTATGACAATTATATCTCTGAAACTTACGCTCTACTTTGTAATGATTACTTCAAGAAAACTAATAATCGGTGTCCATCCTTGATGTGAATATTACTATACCCCCTACTGTCCATTGTACAAAATGGGGCACCTCAAAAACTTAAATTAAACATTAGATTCCCGGATGATATATTCTTCAATACCAATCATCATTTATCTAATCGGTGATATGTACAAACGTGTACCCAACTTCCATGGTCATCGTCTGAAATGAGCGGTAAATTGACGAACGATTACTAAAGTATGGAAAATAATATCTGTATACATTAGCTGAAATTTTTTTTCGCAGACACAAACGTAAAATGTTGCAGCCTTAATCACAAGGTATACGAATTGCTATTCATTGATTAAACATGCAACGATAGCGAGTTTGCTATCTTGATATGATGATAATTACCATATTTTCCAACCAAATGCAACAATAATCTTCAGTCACACGTTCTCACGCATTTCGATTTTCCATGATTACTTTCAGGGTCGACATTAATAAATACAATTAAATCGGTGCTTAATGAGTCGAAGAAATATTTTTAGTATGATAAAATTTTACGAATTAAACTTTCTTATCCTAATAGATGGATTTGCTGATAGCTATATATCTTTGGAAAAGGAATTTCTCTCATTGGAAATTCGAAATATGATGTAAAGTAAGAAGAAAGTGTACGAGCGATTTTTTGTAGCAAATTAGAATTAAAGTATTATTATGATATGGAAGATTTGTCGGTCAGTTGGCTCTGACAATTTGCATCCTCTATATTATCATAAATTTCACCTCCACGAAATGAATAACGTTACCACTCTCATTAAGAAAAACTTATTATAATACTCTGGAGGGCCAATTTACTTTGCTGGATGAGCAAGTTCAATGCACGTGAATATAAATTTGCGAATGTAATCTGGTGCGATTTAATTATTGCCTGGCAGAAATATCTAACTGAACACAGATTCATTGCTGTCATTTTTATGTGTGGTGCATGAAATGGAGATATTTGGATTTATCGGAAAATGGCTCTAGGCTCGTCCGGTACCCTATGTTTGATAGAATGAAGACTCCATTAAAATCTGTAATGAAACTAGTTTAAATATCAGTAGTTTAAAGGTCAGTATGAAAGAAATGTAAAATCTCTTGTGCACATTAGATTCGTGCTTAATGGCGTCTCACCTGTTATTGCATATTATATCCTCTATATATTTGGACGAGGAATGTAGGGAAATTGGACGATACAATCTTCCATAAAAATGTGTAAACCTGCAGTAATGGAGCTAAATTCATATTAAGTCTTCAACAAAGCGACTTAAAAGACTTCTCATTATATATAACATATAAACCGAGCTTGTAAATGGTACCAACAATATGGTTGGTGTGTCAGAACCTGATACTGACACTATCGTTTCCGATTAGTTACATAGTGTTAATACTATGGATGCCGAGTCGGTACGTGGTACAAACAAAATTGATTTCATGTTAGATTATATTTCACCAAAATTGTGAATTAAGACTACTTCTGAACACCTATTTCTCCAGCAAATCCATACACTCTGGCCTTCATCAATATCAGTTAACAATTTTCGCGGTAATCAGGTCATAATTCAATCAGGTATATCAAATTTAGTTACTGCTTGTTGCTCAGATCTAATGTATATTCAATTGTGTCAGTAGCACGAAAGGAATTTGCAAATGAGATTATACTTTTCTTCCCTACTGACTGTGGTTTATCCTATTGGTCATATTTGAACTAACTTGTTACTATGTGCACAACACCTAACGGAAACTGCATATATGTTAGGTCTCAGCAACAAACAATATCTAAGTGTTATATATCCATTAAAATATGTATATCTGAATAAACCGTTTGTTCCTTGTGAAATGGGTGAGAAGGTTTTTGTTGATGTAGCATGATGGCTTCTGGACAGTGAGCCATATTTTCACGGTTTCATTCAGATATAAACATGCAAAGACTATAAGCTAATATGGAAATTATTTTGGTTTGCCCAAATAAGAATAAAAATACCGAAGATAATTCGGAATTTTGTGGTATGAATAAATTAATGCAAAATTCAGAAAAGCAGTTGGGTAAGGTTAGTCCAAACAAGTCGCGTAAGAAGTTAGCGAATTTTAGTGAAAATATCGATGGTGTTAAATACCATAAAGTTATCACACACACACGCACGCACACACACACACACATATATATATATATATATATATATATATATATATATATATATATATCATGTTTGTATTTATCACAGAAGAAGATTGTCGTTATTCATTTGACGAAACCTGTCACGTGTAAAATATGCAGCTAGTTGAATTTATATTGAAGAATTAAGAAATGAACTATAAGTATTCAGGTTACGCAAGACATTTATCCAGTTTACGCTTGTGAACCGAGTATAACCACGTCAGACAGTTATGCTGCATACGCGATTTCCGGCCACCGCAATTACATGCTAATAAAAGAGCGCTTTTCGGCATGTTTGATTGACAAATTATTGCAATTCACCAAACACTTTCTAGCAACTAGAAATTCTTTTGGCATTTAATTGTGGACGATGTTCTTTATTTGGCTGCTGTAGTTCTTCTTCATGCCGTTATTCTTCTACCACTTCCTCTTCACAACAAAGTCGACTGTTTGCTTTAATTTTTCAAAGTAGCAAGTTGACCACCCAGCAACAGTAAAATGTCTATTTACGCATTTTGGTTACTATAATAAAGTGTTAGTGTGTATGGCTCTCTTCATAAAATTATTCGTAGTTATATAATGGTTATAACACTTATTGTAGTTTCAGGTCATAATTTTTAAATTTTGTGTGAGGTGACCGTCATTTTGTATAAGGTGCACAGCAAATGATTCCATGAGGAATTGACTTCCTATTTACGTAAATCTTCAGCGGTGTAGCTAACTGAACGCCAGGTAATTTACAATTTATAACTTAAACACGGTTAAGAAATGAATAACATTACATGTAAACAAATGGTTTTATCAAATAAAAGATAAATATCGGACAGATAAATCTTAATACAATTAAAAAATAAAATTCATACTTAATTAATCAATAAGTTTATCAATCAATCAATCTAACACTCATTTGTCAAATCAGTTAAACCACAATTTCTTCATCCATATATTCAATCTGTGAGCCACATCGCAAACTTTTGCCATAGTGCTCGCAATCGATCACTGTTTAATTGTATGACATCAATACTTGTAACGAAAGTTAAATAAAATTTCTGTCCCTGACAGCGAAGAAAACTCGCAGCTTACATTTTAAGTCAATTACGATGTATTTCAGAGGTAAGAAACGTAATTAATTTTGCTTCGATGTTACATGCATTACAGTTTTAATCGACAATGTATAATTTGATGTCGAGCTCCGATGATCGCCAGTACGTTTGACTGCTGGTAGTATTGTTACAAAGTGCGACTTGCAATATACGATAGGATAAGTGTTTTTGTCAAGCACTAAAACTTGATTTAAAAAATTGCAATTGCCATCCGCACAGCTAGTGATTACTAAATTGTATTGTTTATATATATATATATATATATATATATATATATATATATATATATATTCTATGTACGTGACGGTATAGATATTGTTCAGCCAAAGATTCCATATCTATAGGTCACTATTAGCTGTGAGAGTTGCATATTTGGTATTCCATATCTATGAGCTTCGCCTTGATCCTTCTTTTGCAATCTTACTCTGATAATGACCAATGAAAATAAAAACGCCTACGTTTGACAAAAGGTAGGTTTTCAGTGTTGCGCGATGTCATGGTTACAATATTATAAGTATTTATGTCAAACTGGAACATGAACTTAAGTCTCAATCAATCAATCAATCAATCAATCAATCAATCAATCAATCAATCAATCAATCAATCAATCAATCAATCAATCAATCAATCAAGTAATCAATCAATCAATCAATCAATCAATCAATCAATCAATCAATCAATCAATCAATCAATCAATCAATCAATCAATCAATCAATCAATCAATCAATCAATCAATCAATCAATCAATCAATCAATCAATCAATCAATCAATCAATCAATCAATCAATCAATCAATCAATCAATCAATCAATCAATCAATCAATCAATCAATCAATCAATCAATCAATCAATCAATCATATATATATATCTTTCCATAAATCTACTTTGCAAGCTATCAATCAATCAATCAATAATCTTTTTGTCTTTCCCTAAATCTACCTTTATTAGCTATCAAACAGTCAATGGAATAATGATCAGGCAACTGATAAATAAATTAATTATTTAATCAATCTATTATGTCTCATATAATTAATGAATTAATAAATTTGTCAAGTATTTGTAAATATTTTATTTAGTCAATAAATTTTAAATTAAATATTCACTTATCTAAAGGGTTAACCAGTCAATAAATTAATCTAGCAATTACTGAATCATGTAAACAGATGATCAATCCAAAAAACAAATAAACAATGTAACAATAAATTAACCATTTTATCAGTTAGTTAATATCCACGTAAAAAATTTTTGATTGCACGGGTGGTGGCTACAACACTTTCAATCAAGTTTCGAGCTTGAAGTAAACACCAATCGCTTTGTATTAAACCTATCGTCGAGCAACACAATAAAACAATTTAACAATAATTGTTTGCGCGGGTGGTGGTAACAATTCTTTAAATCAAGTTTGTGCGCTTGAAGTAAACACCAATCCCATTGTATTTAACCAGTCGTCTGGCGGTAGTTTTGTTATGTTGTTCCACGACTGGTTAAATACAATGGGATTGGTGTTTACTTCAAGCTCGCAAAATTGATTTAAAGAACATAACAAAACTACCGCTAGCCACTACTCACTGGCACGTTTCGAACTACCACGATCATCATCAGAGTAGGACGGCACACTGACTAGCGAGGATCAAACCGCATTGAATATATATGGGAATCAAATTTAGATATGCGGCTCTCACCACTAGCAGTCTCGCATACATTGAACTTGACTGGAAATGTCGCCTACACAATTTCTATGCAGTCACGAACATTAACTGTTTGCAGCTTTCGCCACATTTACATATATAGGCAATACAATTTAACAATAATTGATTGCGCGGTTGGTGGTAACAATTCTTTAAATCAAGTTTGCGAGCTTGAAGTAAACACCAATCCCATTGTATTAAACCTGTCGACAAACAACGTAACAAAAAAATTTAAACAATAATTGATTGCGCGTGTGGTGGTAACAATTCTTTAAATCAAGTTTGCGAGCTTGAAGTAAACACCAATCCCATTGTATTTAACCAGTCGTCGAACAACATAACAAAACTACCGCCAGCTGCAACGCACTGACGCGTTTCGACCTTCCATGATCATCATCAGAGTACGACGGCAAACTGACTATCGAGGATCAAACCGCATTGAATATATATGGAAATCAAATTTAAATATGCGGCTCTCACCTCTAGCAGTCTCGCATACATTGAACTTGACTGGAAATGTCGGCTGCACAATTCTATGCAGTCACGAACATTAACTGTTTGCAGCTTTCGCCACATATACATATATAGGCATACAATTTAAACAATAATTGATTGCGCGGGTGGTGGTAACAATTCTTTAAATCAAGTTTGCGTGCTTGAAGTAAACACCAATCCCATTGTATTTAACCAGTCATCGAACAACATAACAAAACTACCGCCAGCTTCAACGCACTGACGCGTTTCGACCTTCCATGATCATCATCAGAGTACGACGGCAAACTGACTATCGAGGATCAAACATCATTGAATATATATGTGAATCAAGTTAGATATGCGGCTCTCGCCTCTAGCAGACTCGCATACATTGAACTTGGCTGGGAATGTCGGCTGCATACTTTAAATTGTATTGCCTATATATGTGTATGTGGCGAAAGCTATGAACAGTTAATATTCGTGACTGCATAGAAATTGTGCAGACGATATTTCCAGTCAAGTTCAATGTATGCAAGACTACTAGAGGTGAGAGCCGCTTATCTTACTTTGATTTCCATATATATTCAACGCGGTTTGATCCGCGCTAGTCAGTTTGCCTTCGTACTCTGATGATTAACATAGAAATTCAAAACGCGTCAGTTCGTGTGACTAGAGGTATTCGTGCTATTTATTTCGGAGACTGATGAAATAAAATGGGATTGGTTTTTACTTCAAGCTCGCAAACTTAATTTTAAATATTTTTTACCACCAACCGAGCAATAAATAAAGTTTACTTATGTTTTTTATATATTTGTTTGGCAAAAGCTGCAAACAATTAATGTTCGGGACAGCATAGAAATTGTGAATCCGACATTTCCAGTCAAGTACAATGTATGCAAGACTATTAGAGTTGAGAGCCGCATATCTAATGTTGTTTTCCATGTATACGCAAGGTCTCCGAATTCAATAGTATATAAAATTAAATTCAATGCCTGAAATTATTTTGAAATAAATTTTATTTCTGTCGTACTATCATTAATAGCTGAATTGAATAACTAAAAAAAGAATTTAAATACTTATTTTCAATAATTTCTACTGAAAAGAGCAGAATACTTAACTGGCGGTTCTACGTGCATGTCGCGCAGCACGAAAATATTTGAGTTTAATGTCATCGCTACGAATTTGAATCAAATAACCTAATTTATTTTCGATTACTTATAGGATAATTTACAAACACAATTAAGAAGCTATCTGTTTACCTCTTTTTGGTCGACTTTCTCTGCATAATTCTAAGAGAAATATAACAAAATCCATCAGGTTGGTATCATGTACCGACTCGGAAACCATAGTGTTAGTATCCGGTACTCATTGATTTCAAAAAAGGTATCAGTTACTAACACAATAGCCATAGTGTTAGTATCCTTTACAGACTCGGTATATATATTATATAGTGTGAGTTAGCATTGAAGTCGTATTGTCGTTGACTTTGGATTATGTTAGCTTCACTATTACAGGTTTACACATTCGTCTAGGAGATTGTACCGTCCTATTATTCCACATTCATCTACCAAATATATCGTGGTTAAAGGGCGTAATACCGGCTCCTACTGATGAGTCGCCAGTAAGCACGAAACGAATGTGCATGAGATTATACTTTTCCGTTCATGCTGCCTTTGGTTTATCCTTCTGGTCACAACTGAACTAATTTGTTACTAGGTTCGCAAAACCTAATACATACTTGCATATATATTAGTTCTTCGCAACAAAGAGTATTTAACTGTAATATATTGAATTGAATGATGTCATGCTTACCGCGAAATGTTATAACTGATATCGATGAATGCCAGAGTGTATGGTTTAACTGGAGTAACAGGTGTTCGGAAATTGTTATAATTCTTAATTTGGGTGAACTTTAGCATAAATTTATATCCATCAGGTTGGTATCATGTACCGACTTGGAAACCATAGTGTTAGTATCCGGTACTCATTGATTTCAAAAAAGGTATCAGTTACTAACACAATAGCCATAGTGTTAGTATCCTTCACAGACTCGGTATATATATTATATAGTGTGAGTTAGCATTGAAGTCGTATTGTCGTTGACTTTAGATTATGTTAGCTTCACTATTACAGGTTTACACATTCGTCTAGGATATTGTACCGTCCTATTATTCCACATTCTTCTACCAAATATATAGTGGTTAAAGGGCGTAATACCGGCTCCTACTGATGAGTCGCCAGTAAGCACGAAACGAATGTGCATGAGATTATACTTTCCGTTCATACTGCCTTTGGTGTATCCTTCTGGTCACAACTGAACTAATTTGTTACTAGGTTCGCAAAACCTAATACATACTTGCATATATATTAGCTCTTCGCAACAAACAGTATTTAACTGTGATAACAAAATCTACCAACTAGTAAACATGCCTTCGCATTTCGATTAGAAAAAAGTCAACAAGAGATTCTAGACAAAATATGGAAGATATACTCCATGAGCAAGACTCTGTGTCAAATGCATACACACAACCATTAGCAATTGATAATCACTGTTCTCGTGTAATTTGTTAATTAATTAACGCCTTTAGACCTGAAAGCAGCTTGCCATTATTTGTGAACCCATTAAGGTAAATTCTCAGATATTGCCTAGGAAATGGCGGCAGGCGACTTGTGAGAAAATTACACCCAATCACTTTTATCTGAGCTAAGTTTTCAATGGCAAACATCGGTGTTAACGTGCAAAGAAGCATATCTTTATTCTTTTTTTAAGCGAAACCATCGTAGTACTAGCGACGTGCTTATTAACATATTTATTACACTAATGCATTTTTTGTTGGTTAAGTTTTGTATACTGGGTAAAGTGAACACGAATTCAAATGATGGAAACCGATTAATAAATTTTAAAAAACAAATCATCCAAAATCTTAGCAAGACATAAAATCCATAGGCCACGCCGTTGCACGATATTGTTGTGTAAAACTCCAATATTTAAAAAAAAATTTTACTGCTGCTTTCGATACCCTCATGAAAAGACAATTAATTGATTGCGCGGGTGATTGCACCAATTCTTTAAATCAAGTTTGTGAGCTTGAAGTAAACACCAATCCTATTGTATTTACCACCTCTTGTGTAACCAATTATTGTTTAATTATATTTCCTGTAAATATGTGTGTGTCGAAAGCTATAAACGGTTAATGTTTGTGACTGCATAGAAATTCTGCAGCCAATATTTCCAGTCAAGTTCATTGTATGCGAGTCTGCTATAGGTGAGAGTCGCATATCTAATTTTCTTTCCATATATCTGAAATTCGGTTTGATCCTCACTAGTCAGTTTGCCTTCGCAAACTTGGTTTAAAGAATTTTTACTCGAACGATTGCCTATGGCCTATAAATAGCCAGGACCGAAATCTCTATGGCTTTGGGAAAAAATGCTTTTGCGCAGTTTAACCATAGTTATTGTTCATAATTTGATCAAAAAATAAATTTTTAGTCCAAAGAAATTTTTATATTATAACTAGTCATACAAAAGAGAATAGTAATAATATTGTATGAACATCCTATGAAATTTGCTCACCATCCTCCTGTATTTACTTAATTGGATGCACATTTAATGTGTTTTACAAGTTTTTCGTTCTACAAATCATAAAGTATTAATATAACATAAAAATCAATGGCCAATACCAGCTTTACTTTCGCGAACACAAACCTGACGAATAATGTTGCGTGGTATAATCAGTAATTAATGGTGCGAGTAATTACGGTATTTATGTTTATTTCTAATGCAAATCTTCAGAACATCTATGCGGCCTTATGCCTAATAAGTGAAATAATCTGCAATTTACACGTAATAACACTTTGAGATCTTCTATAGACATAGTGAGAATATTGAAGTTGAGCTCATATATTTAAGGGATAATGAAAGGTAATAGTTTGATATTTACCGCAGTGCGGGTGGACATTGTTGACCTTTCTGTAAGTTAATTTGTAAAACAGTAATACTTCTTTTATAAATGCAATGCATGTCCTTCAATTTTTTAACTTGCTGGGAAGAATAAGAACAATTTTAGGAAAAGTCGACAGCAATATTCTACCGCCAACCGACCAATAGGGAACAAACTATATCCTTCCATTATTGGCTCAGGTATTAAAAATAGATTTGCAATCACGTTTTACTTTCTATTATAAAATTGCAGATCACCATATAATCAATTAGGCAAGCATTTCTACATTTTGCTACAAGTTTATTAGAATATAAGTTCATCGTCTTCAACAATAACACAGATATATCTTGAGAATTTAATTTCGTTTAATTTTCTGATTTTAATCTCGATCGTAAAATAAAGCAATGTTTCTTTTTTGTACTTATTCCCATTTCAGCATTGTTTATTATTATTTGAATAAAGTTGCGATCATGATGTAAAACCCAGTCCCATTAAATGTATACAACTTCAGTAGAAACCAAGAACTGTATAATGAAGAAAAAGCAATTCATCAAGTAGACCGTTTACGTTCTTATTGGGAGTAAAATTTTCCGCGGACAGGACTAGAACCTGGGCATGTCTACTCTGTAATCTGGTGCTTTAACCATTGAATAAGTCTTTCGCAAAAATATACAGTTCATATACAAAAATATCCGTCGAATAGTATGCAAAGTTTATATCTACCTAGTTATTTGATCAATTCTGGTCAGTTTATAACGTTGTTGGGTGTTTGAAATCAAAGACAATCTCAAGAACGTGCAGAATACCCGTAAGCCAAATGTATTGACCCGTTTCAATTATTTTCTATTATCAACGGCGCACAGTGAAACACTGAATGAAGAGAATCGAAACATAAAATACACTGAATGAAAAAAAAGACACCAAGATTATTCTCTTTCCATTATTCGTTTTCAAAATTTAAAATTTAGATGAACCATAATATTCACCTATGATTTTTTCCCATTATAGGTTTGATATCAATTTCAATCAGAAAGCTGATTCAAATATAAATCCCGGAAATAAATTATAAAGTAATTCCAGTGATTTATCGCCCAAACATTTGGGGAAATTTTATGCAATTATGCAAAACGTTGTTACCGAGAATAATATTACCATTTCGCAATTCCATAGATGATGAAAAATAATGTTGTTCCTTCAACATGAACAATTTGTGTTGTTCTTCGTTCATGTGATAATTTTATGTCTCACAAGAAAGGATGCACCGAAATAACGTGCAAAATATGGAACATTTTAACCCTTATCAAACAACCTTCAATTGAATATTTATTTATGTACAACAGCCGTTTTAATTACTATAATCAAGGTTGCAATCTAGATATAAACACCTGACCCATTACGTAAATAACTTTGTCAGTATAAACTAAGAATTGTATAGTGTAAAAACCACAATTCATCCAATAGACCGGTTTCGTCCATTTTGGGAACTCATCACATACTGACCATATTTTGCCGCGGACAGGGCTCGAGTCTGGGCACGTCTGCTTTGGAATCTGTTGCTCTAGCCACTGAGTCACCCTGTCGCAAATGATATATATCATTCGTATTTTTACGTTCAAAATTGTTTTTACTACTACGAATGCTTATATGGACGAAGCGTTTACGTATTTACATTATAAAATTCTTAGTTTACACAGACGTTTAGCCTCAATGGCTCAGGTGTTATATCCAAGATCAGACAAATATAGATGTAACAGGATGGCGCAGTGGTTAGAGCACCAGATTCCGAAGCAGACGTGCCCAGGTTCGAGTCCTGTCCGCGGCAAATTCTGGCCAGTACGTGATGAGATCTCAATAAGGACGAAACCGGACTATTGGATAAATTGCCTCTTACAAACTATATAGTTCTTAATATAACAGTTAAATACTGTTTGTTGCGGAGAAATAATATATATGCAAGTATGTATTAGGTGTTGCGAACCTAGTAACAAATTAGTTCATTTGTGATCAGAAGGACAAACCAAAGGCAGCATGAACGGAAAGTATAATCTCATGCACATTCGTTTCGTGCTTACTGGCCACTCATCTGTAGGAGCCGGTATTACGCCCTTTAACCACTATATATTTGTGTGAAGAATGTGGGATAATAGGACGGTACAATCTCCTAGACGAATGTGTAAACCTGCAGTAGTGAAGCTAACAATATATAAAGTCTCAACAATGCGATTTCAACGCTAACTTACACTCTATAATATATATACCGAGTCTGTAAAGGATACTAACACTATGGTTATTGTGTCAGTAGCCGATACCAACATTATTGTACCGAAAAGGTACATGGTACTAACACTATGGATTCCGAGTCGGAACATGGTACCAACATGATTGATATCAATTTATGCTATAGTTCACCGAAATTGAGATTTACAACAATTTCTGAACACCTGTTACTCCAGTAAACCCATACTAACTAATTGGTTACTAGGTTCGCAACACATAAATCGTACTTGTATATAATTCTTAGTTTCTACTGAAATTTGTATGTTTTAACTGGGTCAGGTGTTTATATCAAGATCGGAACCTTGATAAATGTAATTTTTATTACCGCCCGCGCAACACATGTTCGTTTAATTTTTTACTGGATATGCAATACCTAATACTCAATCGCATATATATCAGTTCTTCGCGACAAAATTATATAGCTTTAAGACTGATCTAATTTTAAAAATTCACGTTGCATCTCTCTTCATTTATGTCCGCCAGTAAGACATGTAGTAAATACGTCTCGTATTTTGGACCAGAAGATTACATAGAAAGAATCTCAAAATATTAGACTAAGGACGAAAAATAAAATGAATTGCACCATAATTTAATCACTAATTTGATATTAACTGATCATGTGGCTAAGGTAAATTCGCCTACTGTATGATACTGTGGCGTTCTACAACAAATTTTCATCATAATACACTTGCGCTCAATTTCAATACATCCCTCATGATTATTCATGAAGTTCAATGACCAAAATCTAACCAAAGAATTTGTTAGGAAAATTATACGTCGGATTTGTATAAACTACTCATACATTATATTTTTTAACTTAAGGAAATAAAAAGTTGCATTGTAACAATATAGGTAATGATTGTGTAATAATTTATTTTATTTGATGAGAAATCAGAGTCAAATGGAGAAAGGTTTAATGAATATATTTAATGTAAACAAATAAAAGTTGTGCACACTTAAATGGAAATACCAAGTTAATTCTCACTGTCAGATAACTATTTGGCTAAGGATGTATATTGCTTATACGGCCTGAGATTTTCGACGAATTGTTTTAATATCTGACAGGGGCTCCACCTTGGGGATTTCGTGAGCTAATGTAACTCCTTTAGTTGTTTTTCTTGAAATGAACATGTATATAATTAAACTAACATTGGTCGTGTGAGCGGTTATAACAATGTACGTGTCACATGTTTGTATCAAGATCACAAACTTGATTATAGTTAACGTTTTCACCGCCCGCACCACCAATGTTCGTTTAATTATATAAATATTCATTTCAATACCATTTCCCCATGTTTTATTTTGACTGTATAATAATGACATAATTGGGATGGTTAGTTGGAACTTTGTGTCTAAATGGATGCCATATGAGCTCCACAAAGAAAGCGACTGACCGAATTACATAAGTTAGTATATGATTGAAAATTGTGTAGTGTGTGGCAAGGTGGCTCATTGGTTAGAACACCAGATTCCGAAGCAGATGTGCCCAGGTTCGAGCCCTGTCAGCGACAAATTCTGGCCAGTACGTGATGAGTTCCCAATAAGGACGAAACGGGTCTACTAGATGTATTTCCATTCCCACACTACGAAATTCTTAGTTTATACTGACAAGTGTATTTACTGAAAGGGTCAGGTTTTTATACTAAAATTGCAACCGTGATTATAGTGATCGTTATCCCCGCCCTCGCAACCAGTGTTCCTTTAATCAGTTATTACATTTCGTATGAATCATGACATAATTCATTGAAAATGTTATATATATATATATATATATATATATATATATATATATATATATATAATGTTGCGGAGAACTAATAAATATGCAACTATTTATTAGTTATTCCAAACCTAGTAACGAATTAGTCAAACAGGACCAGACGTATATGCCAAAATTCAGCGTGACAAAAGGCGTTATCTGATAATCAACTAGATATTATGCTCACTTGTGACTTATAAATAGAAGTTTGATTTATGCATCAAAGTCACAAACTTGTACCGTCCTGCTTTCCCGTATTACTCACCCAAATATACAATAGGTAAAGGGATTATTACCGGCTCCTACTGATAAGTCACTAGTAAGCACGAAATGAATGTGCACAAGATTATACTTTCCGTTCATGCAGTCTTTAATTTATCCTTCTGGTCATATTTGAACTAATATTTTACGAGGTTCACAACAATTAATACATAATTACTGTCAGTAATTTTGTTCAGACGACTGGTTATATAAAATGGGTTTAGTGTTTACTTCAAACTAGCAAACTTGATTTAAATAATTCTTACCACCACCCGCACAATCAATGATCGTTTACTAGTTATTACCGTCGTTCTAACTTTAGTAAATATATAGTTGATTTGGAGCGTTTTAACCGCTCATTTTACTGACTGTCCTATATATATAAAACGTAGGCATACTTCGATACACACATACTGTTTATGCTGACCTTGGAATGTCATTCTCTTTATGGAAGTAAAAATATAAATGCATCCCTTTTATTTGCTACATAAAATTAAAAAAAACATTTAGTTGAATACTGTTATGATTGATGCAAGAATGCAATATATAATTACAAGCAATGCCAGAGAATGATACATTTGCTAGAGTATCAGTTGTTCAGAATTGTATTAATACAGAATTTCTGTAAAATTTAGCTTATAGGCAAATCCATGATGCTCATTTTCTTTACAAGTTTGGTAAATATAATACAGAGTGAGTTTGGTATAAATTTTACCCTAAGGGTACATTAATACGCGTATGCACAAGAGAATATACCGTTTAATTGTCAATTTTTTTCAGGATATATATATATATATATATATATATATATATATATATATATATATATATATATATATATGTGTGTGTGTGTGTGTGTGTGTGTGTGGTATTCAGGATTATACAGTTTCGAACCGCATGGGTAATTTGGATTACACTTGTTCATTGAATTTTTGATATATCATTCTGGATATATATGACTAACTTATTAGGTTGTTTAATATACCTAAAATGTTAGGTCCCTGAAACCAATAATAGATAGATATTAAGAATGGCAGCTGTTTCATTTTAGCCTTACAGCTATGCTTACTCTATTCTTGAAATTACTGGAGAAAAGTAATTTACTGGAACAGAACTTAAAAAAATAAAAACGGCCTGACGATAGTTTTTGCAATTTTTCGCATATGTTTAAGGAGTGTACTTGATGTTTAAGTCCACAAACTAAATTGAATTTTTTTCAATACTTACCTAAAGAATTGTCTCGCGAATAAGTCAAGTCCAAAAAATTCTTCTCCCATTGTGATATGAAGCTTCACAACAGATTCAATTAATTATTTATTTTTTGACACGCATCAGACCAATGGTGTGTAGTGAAGCGTTATTCCGCTGTTTGATTGCATCAACATAATTCACAAAAAGCATTCTAAGACTCGCGCACACAAGTTTACGCGTAATTGAAATTTGAAAATCCCAGCTAATAAGACAATGTCAGCGAAATTCAGTTATGCAGATATACAATTACACGACTTTACATAACATTTTTAATTTGTTTTTGCCAACAAAAGCTTTTTAATTACTAGGTCAGATAAAACAGTAGTCCTTTTGAAAAACTATGTATTGAGCAGTGTTGTTAGGTCAACATATCCAACTTTAAACTATTAGGAGATGTAGTGTGGTTTGCTGGCAAGTAAAGTCAAATATCTTCAATCTCGTTACAAATTTGTCAACCACGTGTAGAAGTTTCACAGGTGAATCTGGATGAAGTACTATAAATATCAACTTGCAGATAAAAATTACAACAAGGTAAGTTTTAAACCTAGAAGCATTTACTGAATTGGCATAAAAGTTAATAATATTACTGATAAAATTATGAAGCTTATAGACACAAGTCTTTCTGTACGTGTAGTTTGGTGCTTGTGCAAATATTAGTCTATCATACTGTCTATCTGTCCATTTCTCAATCTCATTTGGTTATATATATATATATATATATATATATATATATATATATATATATATATATATATATACTGTGTGTATAGTATACAAAATTACTAATTTTCAAACATTTTTGTGGAAAGCTAAATCCATTCACGTGTTGAAGTGTTTATCGTGTGATTTAAGGTATAAATCTAGTCCATCTTTCTCCGCAAATGATGTAGGGTTCTGTATTTTATACGAAGCCTTCTTACAACCAGCTGAAGAGATGCTAGATAAAGGATTTTCCAAATGAATTATTTTATTTATTACCTGATCTGCGTTTTGACTAACGCAGCTTTCATTGTTCCAGTAATTTTCTTTTATATATAGGTATATAGATATATCAAATGTGTGTGCCTAAGATAGTATGCTTTTTAATGTCCGTTCATTTATTGCGCTGTAGCATAAGGTACACACTTCTGAAAAAGATTATTTTAAGGCAGCCGAATTAAATTAAGCGCATTGTAATTTAACTCCGTGTTCAGTTGTAAATCCGTATTACGGCGTTTGTGTGTGTTTGCGTGTATGTGCTTGCGCGCATATTTTCCGGTGAGTTCAATTTATTTTAATAGTACTGATAACGAAGTTTAAAACCATTTGCTGTCTACCTTTTGACGAAAAGGCAAGCCAAAATTATACATTCCAAAATGTGTAAATTTCGGATAGTTTTGTGTTTGCTATAACGACATTGCACTTCAACAAAGAAGCAGACTCTCTGTGTTTGATGATGTTGGTGACATTGTTTGCCATAACGTTTCGCAAATTTGCTTTTTTGGTTTTACCTAGAATGTATATCACGAATCACAGTTCTAAAATAGCATGATTATTTTCGTTGTTATTATTGGTCCGTGTATTAGCAAATTTACTGCTTTTACAGACTGTATCTGCAGCATAGGCAAAAATATCATTATGTCATCTTTAACTTTATCAACAGCAGCAGTGTCAGCATTCTCGTTATAGTCGTAATATTTAAATTTAGCATTAGCGACATCAGTAATCATTGATTCCGATCGTGATAATAGAAACTGTTTAAACTAAGTTTTCGTGCTTGAAATAAACACCAATCGCGTTTCATTTAAACAGTCACAAAAGTAGAAATCACCATGAATTTCACGATAGAACGTGTTTCGACCTTCTGTTCTCATTGAATTGTTTTTTTTTATTTTGCGATAATTAACTAGCATACGTTCGCATACAAATGAAAACTGGTTTATTAGGATTCCGATTGAAGAGTCAGTAATCCGTCGTAAAGTCCATCCCCTCCTCAACGTGGTACGACGGTGTCAACCATGTCTCGATGGCCGATCGTACATGGGCTAACGGGGCTATGGCGGTGGTGTCACCAGGGCGTGGTGGATTTCCGACCGGCAATCGGATCTCCTATAAAATACCACATGAGCCCGACGACGGCACCATGACTCGGCGTGTGTTCCCCGCCACAAAAGGGTTCAACAGCCACAGGATTACATGGACTCTTGGACAGTACCCCGTACTTCCGAATGGCGAATGAGCTCTCAACAGCCACCGGCAACCATGCAACTTACTGCTGCCTTGCAGACTGCGCTTGGATGTGCAAAGGCTAGAGGTGCGTCCTCGATCAAAAAGCCGAGTGGTGAGGGGACACCACTTGTACCAAATTCCCAAGAAACTCCATGAAATGTGGAGCCGGCTTATCCTCCAAAAGGAGTCAGCCGCAGTAAAGTAAAAAAGTAAAGTAAATATCGTGAATCTTGCCTTCATCATCGTGATAATTCGCTTTGCCTATAAAGCTAAGCAACAGAATTTACTTAGGAAATAGGTTTCGGCCGTATCCCAATTATCACTTACTTTATCTAAAAAAAATCCACATAATGTGAAAGTTCAAAAACGCGGCTTTCAACCTGAGTAGTTCGTATAAAAATTATTAGAATGGAAGGCCAATTGTATAATTTCTATGCAGTCTTGAATCTATTTTCGACGTATTTTTCACTGCACTTAAATAAGTATTCAAATAAGTAACCATTAATTATGCGAATTATGACGTCAATTTCTTGAATGCAGAGTAAAATAATAACCTTATTATATTCAGAGTCAGCAGAGATCGACTCTGAATTTATTGTAACGAACACTACGCTAGAGAAAAATCTTCACATACATTAAGTAAAATCGACAAAAATGTGGTAACGACCTTTGGATGTTTCATAAAAATAAGCAGCTGATAAGCAACCTAGGCTCACATAAATAAAATATGAAATGTCAGTAAAATTAAATAATTGAAATTATATTTTAAAAGCGTGAATCAGCCCAAGAATTCTATGCTACCTTATGGGCTGATACATTGCCTATTTTGTTTGACACATTCCTAAATATACTTAATTTAATTTTATTTCGAATAGAACTTTAACTCCACTTGTTAATTTGATTTAGTTACACCAATGTAATTTTGATATCCCATGAGTAACTACTTCATTTAACTCTAAATAAGAAATTATTACGTTTCAATTTCATTTTTGTTATACACTTTTTGTACTAAATCAAATCAGTCCATAACGTGTACTCATCAATAACAGGCAGAATTATTATACATGAGTTTGAAACTAGTTGGTATTTGGTTCACAGGTGGGCGACAAATTAATTATAAGCCAAAGGCCGCATAGTGTATTTTATTGTCAGCTATGTCATTCCTTTATTATTTTTTTGTTTGTCATCGTGGTGATCGTCTAGGAACTCTACTTCAACGTGCCGCCTCGGAGAGTGACATAGGAATAATCCATTAGAACTGAAATTTAAAAAAAGAATAAATAGCAGAAGATAGATTATGCAATTAACTTATCAAACCAACTTGCCGTTATTAGTCATCAACGAGTATTAGCCAGTTTTACAGTAGTTGGAATTTGAGCAACTAAACCCCAGCGATAATAAAGTCTCGATGATGAGAGACAAAAACGTAAGAAATTGGTATATTCGATTTAATTAATTGGCTAACTTATATTATGCCTAATTAGTAACAGCCACAATTCTACGCTGTAATTACTATTAAATTCACTAACATTTAATTTTGGTGAAAGCAATACACCTGGTGATCCATAAAATGAATGGCCTGTACAAACAACCAGTTTGTATTGAATTCAAAATTGCATGAAAATTTCAATTTGTTGCTGTAGGTGATTAATGACATAACGCTGAAGAAGCTGCTCCCGTATAAACTCTCTAGTGGCATACATTTCGTGCTTACCGATGAACCCTCTGTAGGAGATAGCAATTGGCATTATACACATTATATATTTGCTCAACGTATGTGGGAGAGGTGGATGATGCCATTTTTATAAGGATGTGTATTCACGCATTGATGGACTTAATTTTATAAAAAGACTTAAAAAGTCAACGCACAATAAATAATATATCACGGGCCTGTGAAGGTTACCTCCATAATGGTTTTAAAAATACCGAGCCTGTTCATGGTACCAACAAAAAAAATTTCAAATATGGAATCAGTACTTGATGCAAATTCAATGATTTTCTAAATACCGCAACTGTATCGGTACCAACTTAATGCGTTTCAAGTTAAGCTAAATTGCACCAAAATTGAAAATTACAACTAAGTGGTAACCCCAGTTATTCCAGAAAATCCACAAACTCTGGCTCTGATCGATATCATTTATCACATTTCACGGTGATCATGACAACATTTCATTGCATATAAACTAATAGTATATCGTTTTTCCCAGACCTAATATATATGCAATTGTGTGTCTTTCAATCATACTGAATAGTAAATCCTTCTGGTCATATTTGAATTAATTTTCTACTAGTTATGCAAAGACTACAGTACAATTGGATTTATATTAATTACTATAATCAAGGTTGCCAACTTGTTATAAAGATATGTCTCATTATGTACATAAATTTTTCAGTATAAACTAAGAATTTTAAAGTGCAGAAAAGGAAAATTCTGGACAATATGTGATGAGCCCCCCAATAAATACGAAATCGGTCTACTGGACAAATTGCCTTTTCCACACTATGCAATACTTAGCTTATACTGTTAGATGTATGCACATTATGTATCAGGAGTTTATATCAAAATCGCAACCTTGATTAAATGTATTTGCTATAACCGCTTGCGCTAATGATGTACGACTAAACAAAATTACTATAATCCAGGTTGTGATCTAGATATAAATTCCTGAACAATTATGTGCATAATTTTGTCAGTATAAACTTAGAGTTGTATTACGTAGAAAAGGCAATTCATCCGGTAGACCGATTTCGTCCTTATTGGGAACTCATCATGTACTGGCCCGAATGTAACTGAAAATTATTTATAGTGTGCAGCAGGGTGCCTTATCGGTTAGAGCACCAGATTCCGAAGATAATTAGTTGTATATATTCAAATCCTATCGTTAAAAATTAATATTATATATATGCTGCCATTATAAACAAAACATAGTATAGTTTAGGATATATAAAAGATCAATAATGACTGGGAGACTCGTTATATTATATATATATATATATATATATATATATATATATATATATATATATATATATATATATCATGCAGTTAATTATTCAGTTGGTAAAATATATTCGTTAAGCACACGAAATAAAATTATGTGAATAAGTTTAGTTAAATATTGATAAATTATTTAGATTAAGCTTCATTTCACACGAAAATCAATTAAAAGTTGAGCATATAATACTGTCCAAATGCGTGACTAAAAATTTCTTAACATTTTATTATATATGTCACATGTATAAGTGGTTTGGATTTTGCATTGACGAGTTACTCAATATGCCTTTTTGTGTAATTGATTTTTAATAGTCTGACGTTTGTTCACTGGCTTGTGTCAGCTACTTGATTATCTCGACATAAAATACTTTCTGTATGAGCAAAGTTTTCACATCCAATAAGGACGAAACCGGTCTAATGGATGAATTTCCTTTTCTGCAGCATACAATGCTTGGTTTATACCGAAAAATGGATGTACACAGTGAGTCAGGTGTTTACATCAAGACCGCAAACTTGATTATAATAATTGTTATCACCACCCGCGCAACCAATATTCGTTTAAATTAATTGCTTGTTTGTTTATTTTGTCTCCGCATTGCCAGTGTTTATTTTTGTGATAATAGTAAAGCTACTGTTTCCTGACAAGCCCGTAATCATATTTTGCTATTGACATCTGTCATTTTTCCTGCATGATTTTTTTCTGCCAATTTTGTTGCTATTCTTAAATTTGGTTGCATCTGTACGAATGGGATTTAGTGTGCTTACTGAAAATATGTTTCATATAATATATTGAATTATAATTATTCTTCTTCATTTGCACACAACCACCACATGTTCTATTAAATATTTACAATTTAAGAAAATGTGTAATGAATAATAGACAGTCACGTCATAGAAATATGTACGGCAAACACAAATATTTGCGTCATTTTTTACAATATAAATAAATAGTAATAGTTTTTCTATTCACTGTAAAGACACTATCTACACTCTGACACATTATCACAGCAAAACACTACATCAAAGTATTATAAACTTATTACAGCAGAAGCAAAATACTCTAGACTTAGAGTAAAATTTTGGTATAAAATTTGTAACTGGTATAATAAATATTATATATATATATATATATATATATATATATATATATATATATATATATATATATAATATATATATATAAATGAGAATTGATTACACTGGCATTGATAACAGTTATGTAGATCTGGACAGTACGTGATTAGTTACTAATAAAGATGAAACAGGTTTACTAATTAAAAGTAATTATTTAGATCAATGTTGCGATGTTGATATAAACACCAATTCAATTATAATCAGTTACCAATAAGGACGAAACCGGTCTACTGGATGAATTGCCTTTTCTACACTATACAATTCTTAGTTTATACTGACATATGTAAGTAATTAATGGGTCAGGTGTTTATATGAAGAACGCAACCTTGATTATAATAATTATTATCACCACTCGCGCAACCAATATTCGTTTAATCCAATTATAAGCACGTTTAGCAGTTAAAATTAATAATTTTAAAAAGTAGCAAACGCGATTCATCCAGTAGACCGGTTCTGTTCTTATTAGGAACTCTACAAGTAGAGTCCATAATTATGTCGTGGACAGGGCTCGAACCTGGGCATGTCTGCTTCGTAATTTGTTGCTCTAACACTGAACACTGCACAGAATTTTCAGTAATATATTACCATATGTTTCTTTGTTAGCTTTTCTTTTAAATTAACATTATATTATACCAATTTAGACCTACAATTTCAACTAGCCAACCGCTGTTTGTTATTTTAGAACGGAAACCATACCGCCGGGATGAATTGCTTATTCCAAATTATACAATGATTATTAGCTGATCTGTGTTTTGAGTAATAAAGGAAGTTATCCAGTAGTTTTCTTTTTGCAACAAAATATTTCGGCTGCACTTATCGGCATCCTTCTTCAGTTGGTCAATTCTCACTGGTTTAAAAACAAAAACCAATGAAACAAGCACGTTTTTGGTTTTAAACTAGTGAGAATGGACCAACTGAAGAAGGCTACCGATAAAGGCAGGGTAAATACTGGATAACTTCCTGTGTTTGTCTAAACACAGGTCAGGTAATTTCGATTAATCCAGTTCCGCAAAAATATTTTACTTTTATGCAATGATTAGTTTGTACCTGCAAATGTATATATAGTGGGATTGATTGTTATGGCAAACTCGCAAACGTGATCTAAATAATTTTTATCACCGTCAGCGCAATGTATGATCGTTCAAATAAATAAAATAAATAAATATAAAATATATATATATATATATATATATATATATATATTTAACTCACTACCACTTCCACAGATATCGTGGTGTCTATGATGACAGATTTGGGTGGCTATTTAGAGATGCCACCTGGAGAAAATGTTAATCGAATACACGAGTTAATATATAACTAAAAATTCTGTGGCACAGACATCGAAACAAAGGTGTGCAGGTTCGAGCCCTGTCCGTAGCAAAATTCTGGCCAGTACTTGAAGAGTTCCCAATAAGTACGAAACCGATCTACTGGAAAAAATGACTTTTCTACATTATGAAATGCTTATTTTGTGCTAATAAATTTACTTGTAATAGCGTCGGTCTTGTAACCGGTCCGTAACATTGATCTAAATAAATGCAAATAAACTGTCAACATTTTGTCTTGGTCGATCGTTTTTTACATATTGGTCATATAAAATTAAAAGAAATCTTGGCGTAAGACATATTACTCAGCATTGATGGCAAAAAATTGTACACATTTTATATTTTTGATAAAGGATAACGTTTAGTCGTAAGTTTTCCAACTATTTGCGGTGTTATCAACGCTTGTCCCGGCCTTATCATTACTGCTCTTTTCATTTTGATCGTCCAGTGTTTCGGGTGAAGCATTGTTATACGAATACATAATGATTTCAAAAAATAAACCGTAGTCTACAAACCGATATGCTGTACAAGGACGTGCTAATATATTTCACAACCTTGATTTTTACGGATTCTATCAGATTTGATTGACATTTTTAACTGAGTTCCAAGTTGTGTTTGCGTATTGAAACAATGGCTTAATTCAAAAAGTATACATTTTTCTGTTTATCTTTGTATAATACATTTCTCCTTATTAACGCCCATCTTTTCTTAGCGAAGCCAAATTTACTTTTAATATTTCTCTCAATAGAAGTTGTGATCTGATTGTTTATGCCTAAGTCCATATGTTCAAGCTTAATTTCAATTTAAACTACTAAATAAATTACTTCATCTATTTAGATATATTTAAATGCTGTCCTACGGTAAATTATTAATGCGTGTGTGACTTCCTCGATTTTCAGATATAATATCTACTCAGATCATTGATTTATATTTCTCAGATAAATTGCTGATCTTTAGATCGATTTTGTTTGGCAAATTAAGATAACCAGGAAATTAGCAGACTTGAAATTTTCGCACCCTATTCGGCAACTTTGTAAATATATTCATAAATAATATCTGACCAAAAGTAGAACATTGGGTAAACGATATCTTTTGAATGCAAGTATGTATTAGGTTTTGCGAACGAATGTGAATGAGATTATACTTTCCGTTCATGCTGCCTTTGGTTTATCCTTCTGGTCACAACTGAACTAATTTGTTACTAGGTTCGCAAAACCTAATACATACTTGCATATATATTAGTTCTTCGCAACAAACAGTATTTAACTGTAAGATATCTTTTGAATGTTTGCCCAGAGCGAGCTTCATATGTTGAATCTCCGCGATTTGTGTTCTTCGATTGTCACTTTGCACTATCATTTTCGCAAAGTTCAGATTGATCCCTATTTCCAAATTCGCATCGAAGATTAGACCGTACCTCATTTCCAGTGGTTAATGTGAACGAGGTTGAAGCCGTCGGAAGGAATCCTTTAAATTAAATAAAATCATTGGCACTACTTATTCTGGTAATCTTCGGCATGGGCGGTACCGATATTTGTTTAATAATAGACGGTATATATCGATCAATTTTATTCAAAAATGAGCATTTTGCATCTGCGAACATCATAAGTAAATTAAGTAGATTGTCAAGCTGTTGTTCGAAAATTTCCTATTGAAGGTTTATATTTCAATTTAAAAATTCGTTTTTTATTATGTCAATCAAGTTTGCGACATTGATATAAACACCAGTCACAGTATATACATATATTTGGCAATATAAACTAATCAATGAATAATTTAGGATAGGCCATTCATCCAGAAGACCGGTTTCTTTATTATTGCCTTTTCTACATTATACAAGGCTTAGTTTATATTGCCAAATGTTTGTATATAATGGGACGTGTTTATGTCCAGATCGCGACCTTGATTTAAATAATTGTTATCCCTGCTTGCGCAACTAATTTTCGTTTTATTATTAGTCGAGAACATAAAATTGTTTATGATAATCTAGGCTTTTTTGTGAAGATTGAAAATAACCTCAAGTTCGCGAACTTGATTTAAGAAATTCTATAAATTGTTGAAGTGATTTCTCTAACTTAGCAAATCTATATTTTTTTAGAAATGGAGACATTTTCTTAGAATTCCAAATTTATTTTGTGGCCAAATTCTTGTGAGTGTTTAGTTAGATACAATTTCTGGCTGTGGCCATATTTACAGGCATTTTGAGGTTCTTCTTGGTAAAATTTAATTTGGCGCAGTGTTTTCCAAAAAATGTCAGAGTACACGCATTGCTAAGTATCTTATGTGCCACTGAAGTTTTCAATGTTTCTATTCTTTCTTTTTGGTTTGATAGTTTACTGCCTAAGGTGAATGTTTGTACTAATATAGTTTAAATATTTTATTTGTATCCTTATGTTCCTATTTTTCTATTCAATTTTGAATCTGGTGTAACCAAGGTCCTACAGTAATCTTAAGGTTTCTCCGATTTTAAATGAGTTGAATCAGAGTCGAATTTCCTTATTACTACTTCCAGTGTATTATCTATGTATTCATGTTGATATAAGTTCTCATTTAATGTTTCCTTAGGTATAATTTTTTCATATTTTTTATATTGCACCTCGAGTGGTGAGGGGACACCACTTGTACCAAATTCCCAAGAAACTACATGAAATGTGGAGCCGGCTTATCCTCCAAAAGGAGTGAGCATCAGTAAAGTAAAAGTAAAGCATTGCACCTCAGCTATCCATGATTTCATAATAACACATTTCAAAATGCATATTTTCATATAACATGGGTGATTCGAGCAAAAATTAATCAGTTCGCCCAAATATGTATTTTTCCCATTGACATTCTATTCAAATAGCCTTCAATACCGCCTCAGTTTCAAATCAAGGAAAACCCTCTCCTCACTTTTCGTGATTCTTCGTGAACTATATCATTTGCTAAATTAAGAAATTCATCAATTCCTTATCGCCATGTTGCCAAATTATAAAAACATTATCAAGGAATCATACAAACAATTTTCGTTTAAGAGTTTTTCTATCTATGAGCTGTTTCTCCGTATTAATATATTAGCAACCGGAAGAGATAATATTTGTTCCATTGACACACCTATCACTTTCTTATAATATTCCTTTTTGATGGTAAAATATGTAGGCAAAATACATATTTGTATCATTTCCCACAAACTTCTCAACTAAATACTGTTTGTTGCGAAGAACTAATATATATGCAAGTATGTATTAGGTGTTGCGAACCTAGTAACAAATTAGTTCAGTGACCAGAAGGGTAAACCAAAGACAGCATGAACGGAAAGTATAATCTCATGCACATTCGTTTCGTGCTTACTGGCGACTCATCAGTAGGATCCGGTATTACGCCCATTAACCACTATATATTTGGTCGCAGAATGTGGAATAATAGGATGGTACAACTTCATATGACTTCCATCTGAAATCTCTGTGTATTAGTTTATGAAATTTTTAAACAGCCAAATGCAGCTATTACCGTGATATATTTATTAAGACCTTAACCTCACCCTGTAATTTGTTTGTTGGATATTTATTTTTTATGCTCCTTGTTATTGTCCAGCTTTTTGTACAATTTTTATTGTAGATTGACCGGCGCATTAGGGTTTACCTGTATGTATGTCAGATCGAAAGGAATGTTATTATATAACTTATTCTTGTTTTCATCGATATTTTGTTTAACCAGAAACTTAATGGAAGTATCTTTTTGCACAAATATATTTATTTAAAGCAACTATTTTCAAAAGCGTGTACGCTTATTATCTAATAAGTATCGCGTACCTGGTAAAAAATAGGCTCCAATGGGATCAGGACAAAACACAAAGGTAAAATGTCATGGACAATTGCTTTTGGTACCCACTGGTGACTCATCCTTAGGAGTGGATACTACGCCCTATACCCACTATATATTTAGCCTAGAAACGTTGAACAATTTCACAGAACAATCGCATAATATGCGTGTATTAAAGCCGTAATGGAGTTAACGTCATATAAAGATTTCAGCAATGAGATGTCACAGACAAATTATTACATATAATATATAGAGAATCTGTAATGGGTACCAGCAAAGTAGATTTCGCGGGACTGAGTCTGTACCAGATGCCAACGTAGTAGTTTTCGAGATATAAAGCCTTTATCGCGTAGAAACACATCGGGTTTAAAGACTCCGAAACTGTATCGAATATCAACACAATTGTTTTCGAAAAATCTATCCTGTTACTGGTATTGACATAACGGTTTCCGAAATGCCGAATCTGTACCGAACACCAAAAAAATAGATTTCTAGTTACGAAGCATGTACCATATACAAACACAATGGTTTTCGAGAGATTCTGAATTTCAACAAAATTGCTAATTACGCCTGGTTATTTTAAGTATGTTTACAAATTGCTGCTGATTTTAACATCGGAAATAATTTTTATTGGTGCAATTTAAACGTTTAAGAGTAATAAGCATGCCATTTTTACTGTTTCATCGACTTCAAATTTATACCAGTCTAGTTGAATATTTGATTATGTAGATCCAATAAAATTTCGGTTTTGGTTTGATGCCAGATTTTTATTTTGGGAATACTGACCATAAAATTTATTTTGCATAATTTTTAGCAAATCCGCAACCATGGTTCCGCCATTGGATTTTTACCACAGTGATAGCTAAAATATCATTTGAATGAGTGTAGCTGGTGTTCATAGAACTTATAAAGAGGATAATCTAATATTGATAGATAATCTATTAGAAGACTGTTTCCCGCTTTTCTTCTCCATACATGCATACACACATATATATAAATATATATACATATATTCATATAATTTTCTTTATTACTTTGTTTGTAATAATTGTGTCGAATTGTGAAATGTTGAAAGAAAATGAATATAATTATCCTAAATATAAAGGATTAAAATGGGAATTTGGATCAAACCTGTGTTAATCACAACACAGCTCGAATAATTATGCGAATCCTATTATCAAAACAATTTATTTCCCATTAAATTTGTTTCTTACATTTACTTTTGCTTATGTAAGTTTCTTTGTAAATTTTTTGCTGATGTCACATTTGGTGACGTCTAAACACATGTGATTTGTTTTGCTTCTATATATAATTGTTGCCTCTATTTAGTTTCGGTCATTAAGATGTCATATTGTGTTGTTATTATGCGCGGCAAGTTAGTAACAAGGGGATTTTGGGCATATCCCAATTTCGCAAACGCGGTTTGCAAAATTTTTTCCACCACCAGTACATCATTCAGTGTTTTATCGGATAATTTAAAGATATGTGGCGAAATCAGCAAAATGTTTATGCTCGTGACTGCATATAAACTATGCACCCGACATTTCACATTAAGTACAATATATGCAAGGTATGATTCCCGTTATTCAGGTTGCCTTATTGTTCTGATGATGACCAGAGAAAGTCTAAACGTTTCAGTGCGTGTGGCTACCAGACGAGTTGCTTTGTTTTCCGACGTTTTAAATAAAATAATATTGGTTTTTACCTCAAACTCGCAATATGTATGTAAGGAATTTTATTTCAATTTGCATAATTAAGATGCATATTCTTTAAGTAAGTCGCAAAAATGGAAAATATCGTTTGTCACACGTACTCGTGGGCTTCGAGCACAACAGTGAAGAAGCCAACATGGATCGAATTGCAATGCAAATGTAATTTATTAAAAGTAGGCATGCGGCACTCACTCATAGAGTTTAAATTCTTTGTATCTGATGATGATGACCATGGTAGGTCAAAATGTTTGACCAACAGCAGCTTTGCTATGTTGTCTGTTTGGTTTTTACAATTGTATTGATATTAATCATGAACACAATCCTGTTTAGAACAATTGTTATCACCACCTTTGCAAACCTTGGTTACATTAAAGAATTACTTTTATAAATGTGGCAAAAGTGCATAAAAGTTATAATCTTGACGGTTTAGAATTTTTGCAGTCAATATTTCAGGCAAATACAATGAGTAAGAGGCTAATAAATGTTACGACAGAAGTTTCAATTTAAATATTTTAACTATAAATTTCGGTTCTCCCATTAGATTAACTGGAGTAACAGGTGTTCAGAAATAGTTGTAAATCTCAATTTCGGTGAACTACAGCATAAATTGATATACATCATGTTGGTACCATGTACCGACTCGGCAAACATAGTGTTAGTACCATGTACCTATTCGGTACTATAATGTTGGCATCGATTACTGACACAATAGCCATAGTTTTAGTATCCTTTACAGACTCGGTATATATATTATAGAGAGAGTTAGCTTGGAAGTCGCATTGTCGAGTCTTTATATGATGTAAGCTTCACTACTGCAGGTTTACACATTCGTCTAGGAGCTTCTACCGTCCTACATTTCCACATTCCCCACCCATATATATAGTGGTTAAAGGACGTAAAACCGGCTCCTACTGATGAGTCGCCAGTAAGCACGAAACGAATGTGCACGAGATTATACTTTCCGTTCATGCTGCCTTTGGTTTATCCTACTGGTCACAACTGAATTAATTTTTTGCTGGGTTCACAACACCTAACACATACTTGCATATATATACTAGCTCTCGACAACAAACAGTATTTAACTACGATTAGCCTTGTGCTCTGAAGATGATTGGAAAAGTTCATAACTATTTACTGTATGTGTCTGAAAGAAATTTTATTACGCTATGTGATTGGCTTAAGGAATGAAATTTTTATCTAAAATCCAAAAAGTTGATTTAGAACACTGGAATTCAATGTATGTATAATTATATGAAGTTAGTAATTTTTCTGTGCGAATATCAACAAAAATTCTTTAAATCAAGTTTCCGGACTTGATATAAACACCTGTCCCATTTTATCTAAATAGTCGTATTATAGAAGAACTACTTTCAATCACATGTGTTGATGCGTTTCGACCTTCCGTGATCAACATCAGTGCGCGACGCCAAGTTGTTTAACGAAGATCATATTTAAAGTAATTTCGTCAACACGCAAGCAGGCAATGATTGGTTAATTGTCTAACTTATGGAAATAGGGTAAAATAAAGATAAAGTTCATGTTCGCATCTGCAAGGCAATTTTGCAGCAAGTATTTCGTTTCAAGTAAAAGGTATAGGAAACTACAAGAGGTGAGAGCCCTATACCTTATTTTACATAGTTAGATTACGAATTGCAGTTTCATCCACGTTAGTCAGTTTGCAGATGTGCTCGGATGATATTCATGGAACATCGAAACGCGTCAGTATGTAGTTCTACTCTTGTGCGACTAATTAGCTTTATTGTGATTGGTGTTCATTTTAAGCTCACAAAAATTATTTGATTAATTGCCGCAAAAACCCGCGCAATCAAGAATTGTTTAAATATAGATATGTATTGTATTTAATTATGTGTGGGATAACTTGCTAAGTTTTAACCAGAGTGAAGTATAATTAAAATGATTACTGCATTGATTTTGTCCATATATGCAATTTATTTAGACAGAATTTTGTTCTTGTAATGGATTTGGCTTTGGTCTATATCATGGGTGATATGTCTATACCTAAGTTGGACAGAAGGAATTTTTATTTATTAAGTAATTTGAAACTACCCAGCCCCGTGATTGATGGCATGCTTTTGTTCTGCGATAATCTTGCGCATTTCGAACAAGTGTTTAATAAATTCACGGAATGGCATCTGAACGCTAGATTTACAATCAAATAGTGGAGCCAGGCATTCTAGTGTTTCATGGCTTGTTGCTCAAAATTATAATTGATGGCACAAATTGCAAGAAAACATGGAAAGCGCAATATGTAAATTTCAGTATTTATTGCTGATTGAAATCAATTTTTCTAAATTAATATATTGTGTAATAGGAAATTACGCATTTGTTCACCAGATTGTTTGCAGACTGATCTGGGTGGTGTGTGTAATACTCTTATCTTTGACGATAATATATATAAATATAAAACTAATGATATAATAAAACCCATTGTGAATGATTGTACTATTGATAAGACACCGATGCGTATTCACATATACTAAAAGTTTGAGTGGTAATTATGCACGCATAAGATAGCTTGCGTTCCGGTTTTGCATTTACATATTTTGCAGTTGACTTAATTTTGATAATGTCCACAACCAAACTTCTTCTACCTTGTGTGAAAGATAAGATTTCATTGCAATCTGCATTAGCCTTATCTATAATTGTAATTGTTCCTGTGTACAAATAATATGTAGGCAGATTTGCTTAAATCTGCTTTTGTGAGAATCTTACTACGAAAGTGTGACAAGAGACCTGAGTATGGTTTGGGAAAAACTGAACCGAAGCGTCGCCAGTCAACGAAGATTAGATCACACTTTATTTCCAGTGGTTAGTATGAACGATGTTGAAGTCTTCGGAAGAAAAGGACGAATACGCACCCAGCCTCATCGAGGGCAAAACAGATGCGTACTTGGAAATGGGAAACAATCGGATATTTGCGAAACTGATAGTGCAAGGCGACAACCTGCAAACACAATTCGCGGACTTGCAACATATGAAGCTAGCACTCCGCAAAATTTAAAAGGATAGATGAAATAAACGATTGACTTCACGCTTGTAGGATCACATAAAATCTGGATCGGTGCAAAATAATATTTGAGTCGCATGTACTCCAAGGCCTAATCGCGCTGTGTACTGCGAAATTTACGATGTGACAATAAAATATTTACTGTTTTAAGTATCCTAGATATGTCAATATGCATAAATGTTATGCAGATCTGCACAAGCAAAAACAATCTGTTCGTGCATTCGCAATACCATGAGGGATTCAAAATCCCATGTATAACTGTGCTTAGTCACATTTCTTCTATATTTTTATTCCAACGTATTTGAACAAAATTAAATTTTGTTTAATTACCCCATTTTAAATAGTTGGTAAGATTAAGCTAACCGTTAATTTAAAATAAATTATGTAGCTTTTAAAAATTCATGTCAAGATATATACACTTTTTCTATTTAATAAATAATATGTTATTATTGAAAAATTATTGCATAAGATAAAAAATGTAATTTCTTTAAGAAATCGTTTTCCTCTCTATTGACCAATAATAAAGATAATTTGAATCCTGATTTTTTCAATTAAAAAGTATGCGACTTATTCCCCACGCCATCTACACCGTACATTGTATGTAAATATTTATTTATATTCCAAGTAGTATACTCTTTTAGTCTTTCTTTCAGACGGACCCTCGTTGGTATATCATTCGACCTAAATTTCCAACTGGACATTATAATTAATAATCCATACCACCTTCAGAAGTGCAATTTAATAAAATTATAATGACATGATTTTATTCTATTTTATGCTGTCGGAATTAAGTTGCTCGGCTCGCAACCCAATGCATCTAGTGAATAATGTTTAATAAGCAGGAAATCAGATCAGTAGATCAAAGTGAATTTTCTACCTTATGCATTGTTTCGTCAATATCAGCATAATACATAATTTATTCGTGCCATTGAACATTATTCATCACTACTACCTCATCCGGTGTAGGGTCTGTATTATATTGGTTGATTAAGAATGGCTTGCTTGAATTTCGGTTGAAAGCTATACCCAATTGTGTATTAGGTATTGTGAACTCGGTAACAAATTAGTTCAATATGACCAAAGAGAGCATGAACGGAATGCATAATCTTGTGCACATTCTTTTAGTGCTTACTGGTGATATCTATACTTTCCAAGATCCCTCTCAAGAAATGACACAACATAAACCATCAGTTGTGACATAATTTGAATTCTCCTTCAATGCGCCACTTCGTTAACGTAAAGCATGAGTTGAATGATTTTATTCTGAGTGTTACCGAGTTCAAGTACTCACCACGGAAATTCTGGTTCTTTCCTGTGATTGCCCTACACTATAAGATGAATTTCACTCGTTATATTATGTAACAATCAATTTATATCGGCAACATTCATACATTTAAATCATGCAATGAAATTTACCCTTCTGAGCTTCTGCTTTCATTTTATGTCAGACAACAATATTAAAATTCGCAATTATGGCGTCAACAATAAAATTGATTAATCCATTTTTAATAATAAATTTTAAAATCCCTAATTTTATGAAATTTCTAGCCATTAACCAAAATCATTTTGTCAGTAGCGTTTGATGAATTGTAAATTAATTTTAAGTACGTTGACGGACCGTAGTTTTGCTAGGCCGTGCCACTGTTTAGATACTTTTGGATTTGTGTTTATTTCATGTTCGCAAACTTGATTTGAAGAAATAACCATCAAGCTTTTTCTAATATTTACAATGTACCACATAAATTGCGTTTACAAATTTGTCAAGTGATTACCCCGGAAATTGGTGAAATATGTTGAGACGTGTTCAAAATATTATTCATTTTAAAAGTACGCACACATACCAGGCAACGCGTTTAATTCAATTTATTTCACTACCATGAACTGACACCACTATCAACATTATTACAATTGAAACATAGGTAAGCATTCATTTTTAATTGTTTTAAATTTATAATTGTTCATAAATTTTACAAGTATCTGTGTACAAGCGCTTTCAAATGAATATATATATATATATATATATATATATATATATATATATATATATATATATATATATATGTATATATATATATATGTATATATATATATATATAAAGTGTACCTACCAGTTTTATTATCTATAAAAATATCCAATGCTTATTCGGCGGTCGTTAGAATGTCATCTGCCTTTATCTAGCTGTCAAATATGAGGACTACAACATAAATAATTCTTTATACACCGATACCCAACAACAAATATACTTTACACTTGTGGCGCTACATGCCACATCGTTCTACACATTTTATACTTCCAATCCATTAATCCGTATGTTTGTTAGTTAGTTCACTAGTTCGAGAAAAGTTAAACTGATATTTCACGAGAAAAACTTAACTGCTTGTTTGGTAGCACAGAAATCTGTTGAATGGGGTGGCCATTATATTGATAGACATGTGGACATATCAAACACAGTTTGGCTTGGTGCTGGAATATGTAGTCTTGTCAGTGTCGTTAATGGTGTTATTGGTATGCGATCTGATATTCTTTGATTTCTTTTTGGAATGTGTCAAATTTATAAACAAGCTGTACGATGCTAAAATGAAACCAGAAAGACATTTAAGCAGGTGTTCATTGGCAAATCTCAATTCCAACGAGTTTTGACTACAAGATATTTGGTACGTGCAGAGTGGCGCAAGTACCTCCACAAATAATATATATATATATATATATATATATATATATATATATATATATATATATATATATATATATATATATATATAGGTTTAGAAAGACATTTAAACAAGCAAGGAAAGAGAAATAGAGATAGAAACGTTAAATACAAGATTAAACGACTTAATCTTGAGACACAAAACCAAAGACCGTAAGGTTTTGTAAAAAGGTATACAGATGTACTGAATGACTGTCATAGAGACAGAAAACCAGTCGGCCCAGGATTCAAAAGAGAAAGTCATACCAGATAATGCTAGTGAGTGGAACATAACCTTAGTCTACCTAAAGTAAGAATATTAGTTGGCAACGGAAATAAACAAAGATGCACATTCCTGGCTTCGAATACAATTCAAAACTATGAAGAAGTGAAAGAGTCCCGAGTAGAAAATTTGACTTGGGACAAGCAGAACAACGTTGATGGTACTGGAGATAACTTTTGCAACTTTTTGGTCACTATCAGAGACACTGAAATAAAAGTTCAACAATTATACTTATTATAATGTAAAAATTAATTTATATGTTATAAACGGGAAGATATGAATAATTTGTATGCATTCGGATTATTTCTTGATTCACAGGCATTTAATAATAATTATGTAAAGTAGGATAACCAAATGCAGTTTAGTGTTCGGAAACTAACATTAACCATGACTTAGCCTATGGGGAATTCGATATCAATATAAGTTTACAAGCATGTTCTACCATGTAACTTCTCCGGGCCAATTTTTGGTAGGTTAAGGTATATCTTACTAATTTCATTTTTATTATATATTTATTATATATATATATAAATATATATTCCAACGCGTATAATTTTTTCAATAATAATTATACCATAGATACAGTGATAAATATGTAGATATTGAAATAAAATTTCAGAGGATTTTATAATATATATATATATATATATATATATATATATATATATATATATATATATGTGTGTGGGTGTGAGAGAGTGTGTGTGGGTTCGATTTCAACTAGAAGGTGCATTATGTTGAAAATGAATTTTATTAACTAGACTGATTTCGACCCTTATTTCGCATGAATCGATAGCAACTAGAATTTCTATGACAGCGATTTGGGCTAGTATGCGTTTGGCTCAGTCATGCAACTCAACACCTACGCCACAAAAGCGGCAAATCAAACGCAATTTAAGATTATATATCAACTAAATATTTTAATGCAGTCCTCCTTAAATTTAGTTCTAATTGGACTCGCTTGCAAGTTAAAGGTCTAAGTTGCCATATCCATTCTCCCCATATCCGACCAAAAAGAACCCAATGGTAAATGACAATAAATTAAACTATATTGACAGGATTCGCTTATAGTTTAGTTGGAAATAAAAATTAAAATTGCACAAGATAGTGAATAGAATTAGCAGCCTTATCGGCCACAGATATCTGGATTGAAATGGAATATATATATATATATATATCCGAATGATCGTGAATTTTCTTTCAAAGAATTATTGTTTTCTGCATTGTTATGAGTAACTGTTGTTTTACAAGTCTCTTTAAACCCAAAGAAATGTTTGCTAATGCAAACCTGTGGTATGTTAAATATAAGGATATATTTTGAGGGCCTTCCCATCTTCCGAAACGTCTGGAAAGTTATGTATGATTTGGCTAAGAAGTATCATAAGAACCCACCTAATTTGATGGGTGTATCTATTCAATGATCTAAGCTTCTAGCTATTTGAAATTAGAGAAGTTGTAAGACTATTCTTCTCATTTATAAATTGCACTCCGACTATAACTGAATATGGCTTCTAAATTGGGCTCCATACAAATCCAAAACAGCTGTATATTAGACGATAACAGCAGTGTATACCCCTATTTTAATTAAAATTAACCTTTAACTAACAATACCATCGTCCTAATAATGATGGTTTTTACCAAAGTCAATTTCCTCCGGAAACTGCATACATTCCATTAGGCCTATTTCCATCTCACCTCTTCGTCATTCATTACAGAACGGTGCACTCTGTGGAATAGCAATATAACTTGATATCTTCTTCATTTTTTTCAATATGTGAATTCGTAATATCAAGCAGAAATGGGTGAATTACTTGGAGTTCTAATATTATGTCATCTAGGTCTATCAGAAATATTCAGAATGTAAAATTTGATGTACTGACCACGAATTATGCAGAACCATTTTGCAACTCACCTGTGTTCATGCAACAACTATATATCTACATTTTATGGAATATCAATTATTCAGAATGGCTGTCTCTCGTAATTTCGGTTAAATTTTTCCATTCATCATAATCGTTTAATTAGTTTCCCTTTCTGATTCGATGTATAATATATGTAGTTATTATGACTTCAAGTCACGTTGAGAATGCCTTATTCGAAGTTACAAATACTGTGAATTTTATATGGGAAAATAAATTCATTAAATTAACATTAATTCGTTTGTTCAGTTAATTATATAAATGATCATTTCATGACCACGTCCCCAGTTAGCGTGGTGTCTGTTCTGTAATGATATATTTGGGGTAGTTTGTTGGAACTTGAGGTATTCTATATAGGCTCCACCTAATGGAAGGACTAAACAAGTAACAATAGTTAGTATTTAACTGAAGATTGTATGTGGTATCCAGCAAGGTCGTTCAGTGGTTAGAGCAGCAGATTCTAAAGCAGACTTGCCTAGGTTCGAACGTACACGCGGGTAGTAGCTTTGCACCGACAGTTTCACAAAGATCCGATTGATCACAATTTGCAATTTCGTTTTGTCTTCGATCGGGCTGAGTTTTTATTCGTCCCAATGGAAATGCGGTTCTATCACATTTCCATTGGGACGAATACAAACTCAGCCCGATCGAAGACAAAACGAAATTGTAAATTGTGATCAATCGGATCTTTGTGAAACTGTCCGTGCAAAGCTACTACCCGCGTATGCAAAACGCGGCATTGGAAAATATGAAGCTGGCATTCCGCAATCAAATTTCAAAAAACTATCAAGTTGGTCTTTTACCTAGTGCGGACTTCTAATTATGAATCACCAGCAAAAAAGAGACGAATGTGAATTTGGCATATCCCCTTCGCTCTACACGATCTATTATGGATAAGGTAACCTATACTTAATGAATAATTAAACTATGAATCATTAAGAAACTAGATTCGTGTTTGCAGAAAATCCACAAAATTTGTAGGTGTTTTACCTGACAAAATCTGTAATATCAGTATTGCTCTCTTGTACGTATAAAATTTTTAAAAATACGCATCAAAATCAAATTTCATTTTGGCTTAATGATCTCCATACAGACAGTCTAATACACAAGCATTGAAGCATACATACGTATGATAGAACAAAATTCGACTCTGATTTACCTAATTGTACATCAACTATGAAAGTGTACGTCATCTTAAAGAATGTAGAGGCCGTTAAAATTTAAGCTATACAAGCAGTACACTTGAAAAATGAATTGACTGATTGACGGAAACTGTCTGATTAACTGAATTCGCATAGCAACTAGACGATAATTTTCGTAAAATTCCTTGTTTAAATGTAATAACGAATAACAAAATTTTCAAGCTGTCCGAATGAATGCTTAATCTATGCAACAAATTTTATTATGTAAGAGGAAAATCTGAGGAAGAATTGAATACATTTTGATAACAATTTTACTGCATTCAATGCATATGAAGTGCACTGGTGCACAACTAGCATTGATTATTTAGTGATCGCCATCACAATTCACCATTGTCTGTCAATACCGTGACGCGTGCTTATAGAAGGAATTCCGAACGTTCTCAAAAATGTTTTTAGACTTACAGAATGGGGTCAATTGCCTATTACAGGAGCTGTTTGAACTTATGCGCCTGGTCAAAGGCAGGACGTATGGAAGGTCAAAATATCGGGATCAAAATGCGAATTTTAAGCTAGGAGACAACATTTTCGCGAGGATAATGATAGACGACGTTAGTATGACATATGTCATTGCAGATTGGGCATCTTGGGAAGTGTAAAAGTAAAGAACACCCCTTTGCCCGCATAGGACCGCATAGGTGAAAAGGCAGCTCATGTCCGGTAGCGAAAATATTCTCTCCTGAAAACGTATAGAATACCCAATTGTAGAATCCACAAGCCATGTTATATAATTATAGGTAATGTGAATATACTTGAAAAACGTGATATCGTCGTAGTTAGGTTCGACAGCTTCAAATAGAGAGAGGCAGGGAGATTATCTAAACGAAGATCTCGAGGAACTTGCCGATTTAACAGCAATAATTTTTTTCATTCTGAACGATTTAACAGACGTATTCAAGAAATACCTTTCATTGTTTCAAAATTTTGGTTCAAAATGCAATATGCTGAGGTATTAAAAACAAAATAAAATCGAGTTGAGAGCATTGTTACCATGCTTACCTAATGCTCAGCCCCTAGTGAATCTTTTTTAAAAAAACAGTTTGGTGTTGAAGAATTATAGCGACTGTCGTAGGAAATAATTTTAAGATGGTCAAATACAAACATTGCTTATAAAATAGTGGTAGATTCCAAATTTGAATTAGACCAATGGAGGGGTTGTGGTAACTATCAACTATTTGAATCTTTTACCGAACCAGGCTCTTTGATCCAAGGTATAATGTGGTATGATATTTATACTATTTTAGACCTGAAAGGAGCATGCTATCAAGTACATACGGAGTCGGAGTCTATTTCACTCATCGCTGCGCAATCTCTAAGAGTTGAATTGCATGGGTTCTCACGAATGCCGTTTTAGCTGAATTATGCATGCCAGACATTTTATCATTTAGCCTAGGACATCATTTTGGACTGCACGTTTGCTGGAGTGTATTTTGACGACTTCATCATAGTTATTCGATCTAGAAAATGACAGCGAGAACATATGAAAAGTGTTTTAGCTGGGCTGGAATACTACGATTTGCTTGTCCAAATGAAATATTCGTAGCTCAAAATTGAAGTTTCCTGAACATTCAATTTTCAAATAGACCATTAGACCATTGGTAAATAAAGCCTAAGTGATCGCAAATGTAACGGGACCCGGAAATTTATGACATTACAAAGATTCTTGGGGATGATCAGATTCCAACGCCTCTTCATTCTGGGACTAGCCAGAATTTGAGATGTTCACATTTAATCCTTTTTCGAGAAAATAGTGCAATTAAGAAGTCCTGATCTATCACTGCTAACTGGGAGGACAAGCAGAAATTCCGCAGGTTGCAGGTCATACTGAGCAAGGAGTATCAGAGTAAAATTTGTGAATTGGCCCAAGTAAATGAATCAAATTTAGCTACAGAAGTACTGCAACATCAGAAAAAAAATGCCATAGTCTGGCAAATCAGGTTTCACAATAGGAAAATCCTGGCAGAAAAATCGTTAAGATACATTTTTTAAATGTGTTATTTTGGATATATGTCACAGAGTTGCATTTCGAATACTACATTGATGGTCACCATTCAAGATTTTAACTGTTTATAAGCCGCTGTCTAGTATGCTAGGCAAAAATGCTGGGCTCATTTATTCTCAGGGGGTGAGTTTGAAAATAGCTCGTCGAGCAGAATTTGATTTCCGAGACTCTCACAACTCCTGGAAGATAAATGATGTGGTAGATGCACTCAGCAGACACAAGAAGGAGGACAGAGTGTTGATCAGCAACAGCCGTTCGTCGACACAACTAAATCGAATTTTGATTTGACCCAACAATTATTGGTATCAAGAAATGCTAATCTCTTGTCAGTACATTTAGAGTGATATTTCCATAGGCCAAACTAGTGTCCATGTACTGCTAGATTTACGGTTCAACGTAACACAACAGCTACATAATTTGAATTCAATGATGTCATGCTTACCGCAAAATGTGATAAATGATATCGATCAAGGCCAGAGTGTATCGATTTACTGGAATAACAGGTGTTCAGATACAGGTGTAATTCTCAATTTCGGTGAACAATAGCATAAATTGATATCCATCTTGTTAGTACCATGTACCTTTTAGGTACTATAATGTTGGTATCGGTTACTGACACAATAGCCATAGTTTTAGTATCCTTTGCAGACTCGGTATATATATTATATGGAGTGAGTTAGCGTGGAAGTCGCATTTTCGAGACATCATATAATGTTATCTTCACTGCTGTAGGTTTACACATTCGTCTAGGAGATTTTACCGTCCTATTATCCCACATTCCTTACCGAAATATATAGTGGTTAAACGGCGTAATACCGGCTCCTACTGGTGAGTCGCCAGTAAGCACGAAACAAATGTGCACTAGATTATCCTTTTTATTCATACTGTCTTTGGTTTATCCTTCTGGTCACAACTGGACTAGTTTGTTACTAGGTTCGCAACACCTAATACATACTTGCATATATATTAGTTCTTCGCAACAAACAGTAGTTAGCTACATCAGTTGGCAAAGCCTTCCATTTATGCTACTATTAGTTTGGTCACCGATAGATATTTATCAAATAAATAAAACATTTATGTTCACATATAATTTTTGTCGAAACCTTACATATTTCACAGTAACGCTAATTAATTTTTAAATGTAAATTAAGTAACGTGTACCTAGAAAAATATTCATTCAAATAGGACTAGAACGTAAGGTGTAAATCAATATACAACTGCGTTTCATTCTTACTGGCGACTCACAAGAAGGAACTGAACTGTGCCCTATACTTATTATATATGTGGTCAAATAATATGAACCAACTGGAAGGTACCATCTCCTATAAGAATGAGTATTTAAGCAGTAATAGAGTTAAATTCATGCAACCTTCGACAATTCGCCAGCAGAGCCAACTCGCTATATATTATATATACTGAGCCTGTTTATAACACCAACAATATCGAATTGGTACATTTCACCAATACATTGGATTTCAGGATATGCTAACTTTTATCAAAATTGAGAATTACAACTAGGTATGAACACCTTTTTTTCATTTTCATCACATTTCGTGATAATCATGATATTCGATCAACTATATAATAGTTATATATTGATTTTTCCGAAGACCTCATATATATATATATATGCATTCGCGTAATATGTTTTTTGTACATAGTATAAAGTTAGTTTAAATAAGACAAAAAGGAAATAGAAATGTCAGTACGAACCAAATGTGCAATCTTATTTAAAATGAGCTTAATTCGTAGTAATTACCCTTCTGTATAAAAAGTGTTTTGCGAATTTAATCTTTTCATTGCTTGATTGCACATTCGCATGGGTGGACGTTCTTGTCACCTGTCCCACATTTTCTGACCAAATGTATAGTGGTATAAGGCATATTACGAGCTCCTCTTGATGAGTCGCCAGTAAGCACGCAATTCATGTATACATGGAATTATACAATGCATACGGTCTAAATTTTATATATCCCGCTGATCCTATTTTAACTAATTTGTTACTAGATATGCAATACCTAATGTACAATCACAAAATATTCGTTCTCCGCAGCAAGCGATATATAAGAATTAGTCTTGTTTAATCACACATAATGTTTCACATAAAAATTACACATAAAATGCATATTACATGATTTGTTCAGGAAGTTTAACAATACCTAAAATTTTGGCGGTTTGGTATTGGGCATGGAGAGTTACATGGTAATGCCAGTACGCGAAAAAAATTGCTTTTGCTTTTGCAATTCTGGACAACGTATATTTTTTGCGCTTGCCTGTAAATAAGAAGGCATACTCGCACGCCTAGACTCCCATCAGAAAACCTAGATAGATCAATATTTACCTTTTAAAAGATACCAACAATTGAAATGATGTAAAGCCTAGGTGGTATATTTCTAAATATAGTATTCTATATTTGATCGTCTTACAGTTTTCAGACTGATTTGGTTGCTTAATACTCTTTACGTTAATGGTTACCAACCTCACTCTATAGATAGGCATAAATCCTATGTTATAATAAAACAAAAATTTGAATGTTTGTAAAGTTGATAGAAGGTCAGAGCGGTAGTTTTATTATGTTGTTCGTCGACTGGTTAAATACAATGGGATTGGTGTTTACTTTAAGGACGCAAACTTGATTTAAAAAAGATCAGAGCATATTCAACTACAGGACATGCGTGGCGAAGCAGTGTAGCACATAAAATATCGCATGCGTTACGCGTTGTTATTCAATTATTTTGCAGATGAACTAAATTGAATCACTTCCAAACTTTTTTACTCAGCGTGGAAGATAAAATTTCACTGCAATTAACATTTATTGCATTTGTGCCCATGTACAGTCACGACAGGTAGATGCAGTAGAATACTTAATTCGCGCTTGTTGGGACAAATCTCAACCTGGCTCTTGCAAAATAACATTGGTTATACGATCAAACAAGCATTATTTGCGTGAGTGGTGAGAACATTAATTAAAAGAACGTTTGCTAAATTGAAGTAAACACTAATCCCACTGTATTTAACCATTCGAAAAATATAGCAAAATATAACGGTTAAATACTGTTTGTTGCGAAGAGCTAATATATATATATATATAGTATATATATATATATATATATATATATATATATATATATATATATATATATATATATGCAAGTATGTTTAGGTGTTGCGAACCTGGTAACAAATTAGTTCAGTTGTGACAAGAAAGGTAAACCAAAGACAGCATCAACAGTGTATAATCTCATCGTATGTTTTATTGTTAGTTTTACTAATACTAGAACTACTAATTCTGCTCATTTTTATAATAATCATCAATTTTCGATCATTAATATTAATATTTTTATTGATATAGGTGCTATTATTATTATTATTATTATTATTATTATTATTATTATTATCATTATTTGATTTTCAACTTTAACTAACACATATTTTTATCAAGACCAATTGTAGAATTTTATTCACTTTGATCGATCAGTTAGCTATTATGGGATTGCCCAGTCGGATGTGTACATTGAAGAGTTAAGGTAATAGTCGACATGATTTATTAGGTTTTTGTTAAGTTACGACCTATTCTGGATAAACGCAAGAACCTGCAGAAACAGCCACTTTCGACGCCGTGAACACTCCAATAGTCCTATCTAAGTCTGATGTGAATACAAAAGAAAGTCCTCGCAGAAGTGCACGAATTAAGACGAAGCAATCATAACAATGACGAAGCAGCATCTTTTACTTAATGGACACGATTTATAGGAGCAAATTCGTATAAGAAATTAATTGAAATTAAAGAAATTGTGTTGAGCAATTCTGGCGGATTTAGAACTTGGTAAGATAATTGACTGCAAAAATGAAAATTTTGACTACGGGGTTAGGGATACTTAAGTCTCGGCTGGACGGCACATTTATAATAAATTCTCGGGGAATCTGCATAAACGACCCAATCAATATACGTGAAGTCAGAACTACCGACAAATGTAATAATTCAATTAAATTGTAATTGATTGCGCGGGTGATGGTAACAACTATTTAAATCAAGTTTGTGAGCTTGCAGTAAATATCAAACCAATTGTATTTAACCAGTCGCCGAACGACATAACTGGCGGCAGTTTCGTTAATTGGTTCGACGACAGGTTAAATACAATGGGATTGGTATTTACTTCAAGCTCGCAAACTTAATTTTAATTAATTTAGTAATTCCATATATTCCGACCTTGATCGATATCAGTTATCACATTTCGCGGTAAGCATGACATCATTTAATTCAATATATAAAACTTAAATACTGTATGTTGCGGAGAGCTAATATATATGCAAGTATGTATTAGGTGTTGCAACCTAGTAACAAATTAGTTCAATTGTGACCAGAAGGATAAACCAAAGGCAGCATGAACGGAAAGCATAATCTCAAGCGCATTCGTTTCGTGCTTACTGGCGACTCATCAGTAGGAGCCGGTATTACACCCTTTAGCCACTATATATTTTGGCCAAGAATGTGGAATTATAGGACAGTACAATCTCCTAGACGAATCTGTAAACCTGCAATAGTGAAGCTAACATCGTATAGTCTACGACAATGCGACTTCAACGCTAACTCACACTATATGATATATATACCGAGTCTGTAAAGGATACTAACACTATGGCTATTGTGTTAGTAACCGATACCAACATTATTGTACCGAAAAGGTACATGGTACTAACTCTATGGTTTCCGAGTCGGAACGTGGTACCAACAGGATCGATATTAATTCATGCTATAGTTCACCGAAATCGAGAATTAAAAAAATTCTGAACACTTGTTACTCCAGTAAATCCATACGCTCTGGTCTTGATCGATATCAGTTATCACATTTCGCAGTAAGCATGACATCATTCAATTTAATACATAACAGCACATTCTTTTCGTGCTTACTGGTGACTCATCAGTAAGAGGCGGTATTAGGCCCTTTAACGACTATATATTTTGCCCAAGAATGTGGGATAATAGGACGGTACAATCTCCTAGATGAATGTGTAAACCTGCACATATTGAAGCTAACATCATATAGTCTACGACAATGACTTCAATGCTAACTCAACCTATATTATATATATATATATATATATATATATATATATATTTATTTATAAAACTGGGCTATTATGTTAGTACCCGATACCAACATTATTGTACCGAAAAGTACGTGGTATTAACTCTATGGTTTCCGAGTCGGAACATGGTACCAACATGATGGATATCAATCCATGCTATAGTTCACCGAAATTGAGAATTACAACAATTTCTAAACACCTGTTACACCAGTAAATCCATATACTCTGGCCTTGATCGATATCAGTTATCACATTTCGCGGTAACAGGTGTTCAGAAATTGTTGTAATTCTCAATTTCGTTGAACTTTAGCATAAATTGATATCCATCAGGTTGGCATCATGTACCGACTCGGAAACCATAGTGCTAGTACCATGTAACTTTTCGATACAATAATGTTGGTATCGGTTACTAACATAATAGCCATAGTGTTAGTATCCTTTACAGACTAGGTATGTATATCATATAATGTGAGTTAGCGTTGAAGTCGCATTGTCGTAGATTTTTTATAATGCTATCTTCACATTCGTCTAGGAGATTGTACCGTTCTATTATTCCACATTCTTCGACCAAATATATGGTGGTTAAAGGGCGTAATACCGGCTC
>JAQBSW010006498.1:0-48096 GCA_029291075.1 Eudiplozoon nipponicum | reverse complement strand
GCTGCACAATTTCTATGCAGTCCCGAACATTAACTGTTTGCGGCTTTCGCCACATATACATATATAGGCAATACAATTTAAACAATAATTGATTGCGCGGGTGGTGGTAACAATTCTTTAAATCAAGTTTGCGTGCTTGAAGTAAACACCAATCCCATTGTATTTAACCAGTCATCGAACAACATAACAAAACTACCGCCAGCTGCAACGCACTGACGCGTTTCGACCTTCCATGATCATCATCAGAGTACGACGGCAAACTGACTATCGAGGATCAAACCGCATTGAATATATATGGAAATCAAATTTAGATATGCGGCTCTCACCTCTAGCAGTCTTGCATACATTGAACTTGACTGGAAATGTCGGCTGCACAATTTCTATGCAGTCACGAACATTAACTGTTTGCAGCTTTCGCCACATATACATATATAGGCAATACAATTTAAACAATAATTGATTGCGCGGGTGGTGGTAACAATTCTTTAAATCAAGTTTGCGTGCTTGAAGTAAACACCAATCCCATTGTATTTAACCAGTCATCGAACAACATAACAAAACTACCGCCAGCTGCAACGCACTGACGCGTTTCGACCTTCCATGATCATCATCAGAGTACGACGGCAAACTGACTATCGAGTATCAAACCGCATTGAATATATATGGAAATCAAATTTAGATATGCGGCTCTCACCTCTAACAGTCTTGCATACATTGAACTTGACTGGAAATGTCGGCTGCACAATTTCTATGCAGTCACGAACATTAACTGTTTGCAGCTTTCGCCACATATACATATATAGGCAATACAATTTAAACAATAATTGATTGCGCGTGTGGTGGTAAAAATTATTTAAATCAAGTTTGCGTGCTTGAAGTAAGCACCAATCACATTAGAGGGAAGATTGTCAGCATCATTAAGATTAAATAAATGAGTTTCAGGCAAGAAATTGTCCACTGACTGAAAGGTCCCGGGAATTTAATGAGAAAATATGATGATTTGTATAACACTTTAATTAATTATTTGCTTGAAGTAACACTAAATTATTTCAAGAACAAATTTGAAAGCAAGCAAATACTTTTTTCGACGGGCGAATATTTCAGGCCATGAAGACTTTCGTCATGCCTTTTTGGAGGGAGAGGTTCTTGTATCACGAGATTAAACTATTGCTTAAGCATTATTACTTTGAAGGGATGCCAGAAAAACATCACCGAAATATGTTCCAATTTACAAGTTAACACGTGAATAGAATAGCTTTAAATACCAGCACATGAAGGACAGCTCCAAAATCGTGCAAAAATAATTTAATTCGCATGCCTCATATGGCAGAAGAATATAATTGTGAGATCCTACATGTTTCATTAAGAGTAAAATCTTGGTAATTATAATTTTATTTAAATAACTAATGAAATAGGTGGATAAATTTATACACATAGATAGGAAGAATAAAGAATAGATATAGTTTCCATAATATTCAAGGGAAATTGACATAGTAAAAAATTATATATATATATATATATATATATATATATATATATGGATCGATAAAATGAAGATGGATAGTTAGGTAGATTGATAAATAAATTTTAAAATAAATAAATAAACGAATAGAAATCGGAAATCGAATAATAATGGGGCGATCGGTAGATGGATGGATAAATGTATAAACAGATAAATGGATTTGAGGAAGATATATATATATATATATATATAGAGAAAATATATAGATGGTTAGAGAAATGAAGATATATCGATAATTAGATGGATAAATATTATATATCAAAGAGAGAGGGTAGTAAGATATACAGATAGATTGGCAGCAGGTAGGTGGCTGGACAGGTTGGAAATACAGATAATAAGATAAATTTATATATATATATATATATATATATATATATATATATATATATATATATATATATAGGTAGATAGATAGAGGGTTAGAGAGCTAGGTAGATGGACAGACAGACGGCTAGATTGATAGATGGATAGATAGGTGGATATACATGTGGGTAGAATGAGAGATATTTGGTGAACTGATTGACTAGCTGGCTGGCTTGCAGGTCAGGCCATTAATAAACACGGATAATGCAAATGATAGATGGCCCAGTAAAGTAGTGACGTTTCAGACAGATGGACATAAAACGGCGGCATTTTATTTATGTGTACGCGTATGCGCGCACGAGCTGTAAAGATTGAAAAAATGAACCTGCAAACAAAACTATTTGTCAGAGCGACCGAAGTGCTTTTTCCAAACTTTAAAGTCATGATAAATGACTTCAATCAGCCTAATCAATATAATGGTTACGGATACGCACAATTATTATACACACACACATATATACATATTATTTATTTAAATTTTTACGCATATTTCAATATCTATATGCGTATGCGTGTATGTGTATTAATAGACATAAATCTTCGCCTTGTCACGAGTGCCAGTCTATCATTAATGAGCTGGCTGCTTTGTCTGGTCAGGGTAAGCAGATGTCGTGTGCGGTTTCACTCAGCTACTCACCAAGACAAACATCAGGTTGGCACTGATGACAAAGAATACTTCGCGTCATTTCGCTGGGTCCTGTGTGGAACGGGCGTCGTCTGTCCGTCCTATGCTTCAGCCGCCAGTCCCAACTTGCCTTCGCGTGGCTACATTCGCACTTGGAGTGTCGTAAAAATACTTCAGGTTATCGACAGAGGCCCATTTATATTTTGGAATAGTTTCACTTATTTAGGTCATGTAAAGCCATTACGTGTGACTGGGGGCAGTTTTTCTATGTTGTTCGACGACTGGTTAAATACAATGGGATTGGTGTTTACTTCAATCTCGCAATCTTGATTAAAATAACTTACCATTTAAGTTTCAAACAATTGTGAAACTATCACATCCAGTGTATTCGATCTGCCTGAAACACGCACAATTTCAAAAAAATAATTTCGTTTCGATGAAACCTAAAATTTCAAACCGATTGTAATAACGATTATAAAATATAAATCTTATTGATAACGCTTACTTTTATTCGAGGTTGCAGTCTTCAGATAAACACCGGACCCAATATGTACACACATTATTCAGTATAAACTAGGAATTGTTTACTGTGGAAAAGGCAATTCATCCAGGGGACCGGTTTCGTCCTTATTGGCAACTCATCATGAACCGGCCAGAATTTGCCGCGGACAGGGCTCGAACATGGATACATATATTTTGAAGTCTGTTGCTTTAATATTTTTTATTTAATTTTGCAGTCCACTTTTTTAGCCAAGTACAATGTATGCAAGACTACTAGAGGTGAGAGCTGCATATCTAATTTTGCTTTCCATGTATATGCAATACGATCTGATCCTCGCTGATGATTGTATCATGCAACGACGAGTGGATAACGATTAGTCTAGTTATTACAATGCGACATAAATCATTCATTCGTGGTCCAGCTGGAATTCATGCCTCTAGAATTTGACTTTCTGCTCAGACCGTAACACTGCTAAAGGGCCGAAATGTGTGCCTTTTGGCGTAAATTGTCCTCGAAATACTGATTCAATAACGTTTTGCACAAGTTATTTCATTTGCCGTTTGTTTGCACACTTTGCCAATTGTGAGCATTCAGTTTTAAATGAAGACGTGTAGATAACGATTTAGCAACGATTCTAATTTTGCTCTAACTCTGTGCAACAACATAGCATTATGACTGCAAATCTGCAGAATGTACACGTGGAGTAATAAGCCTAACAATCTTGACAAGAGAACACCAATCCCATTGTATTTAACCAGTCGTCGAACAACATAACAAAACTACCGCCAACCGCAACGCACTGACGCGTTTCAATCTTCCATTATAATCATCAGAGTACGTAGGCAAACTGACTAGCGGGGATCAAACCGCATTGCATATATATGGGAAGTAAAGTTAGGTATGCAACTCTCACCTCTAGCAGTCTCGCATACATTGAACTTGACTGGAAATGTCGGCTGCACAATTTCTTTGCAGTCACGAAAATTAAAACTAGAAGTCCAAAAGAACAATGCACATGTGAAATTTCATTTCAAACCACTTAGGTTGTACTTAAGATAGACAAATTAATAACAGTTATTGGCATACTATTAAATAGGCGCACGCCACGCATGTGCATTTGTATGTGTATAGATAACTAAAAAACTTCGTTAAAATATAATTGATACACATGTACGTGCATCTAAATGAAACTGCAATCAATAGACATTAAATTACCCTTTGCACGCTTCAAACAAATTATTACTTCTAAATATTTTAATATTAGAATAATCTCAGTAGGTAGGGTGGGTGTGCAGGACTAAATTATGGTTCAAATCCCTAACAGTTTCAAAATCAAACGAATAGTTAGAGATGAAATTTATAAAGACTATATTCTTAATCATTGATTAGTCATTACTTGAATAACAAGCCCACTAATTAGTCAATCTTAATCCGATGTTCTCAATCTTTTAAATACTGTTTTTTGCGAAGAGCTAATATATATGAAAGTATGTATTAGGTTTTGCGAACCTAGTAACAAATTAGTTCAGTTGTGACCAGAAGGATAAACCAAAGGCAGCATGAACGGAAAGTATAATCTCACGTGCACATTCGTTTCGTGCTTACTGGCGACTCATCAGTAGGAGCCGGTATTACGCCCTTTAACCACTATATATTTGGTAGAAGAATGAGGAATAATAGGACGGTACAATCTCCTAGACGAATGTGTAAACCTGCAATAGTGAAGCGAACATCATCTAAAGTCAAAGACAATCATTTATTGGGGCTAGCTTAAGTTTCAAATTTATGCAATCGCCTTTTCCTGCCATTAGCACATGATGTTGTTAATTATATTTCCTAGCACATAAATTTCTACACATTTTTTTAAAAATTGCGTCCTAAAATTAAATTTATCTCCATCATAGTAAATTAATACTATTTATTAAGCAAAAGTAAACCACTAAATCGAACAAACACACAAATTAATGTAATAATATATTCAACTATAAATATAACAACAAATAAGTAAAATACTTCTACTAATAATAATTAAACTAATAATAATAAATAATAATAATAATAATAATAAAAATAATAGAAATAGTAATAATAATAATAATGATGATGATGATGATGATGAATTTGATGATGATGATATTCTGATGATGATGATGATGATGATGGTGATGATGATGATGATATTCTGATGACGATGATGATGTTATTGTGATGTTTATGATGATTATGATGATGAATTTGATGATGATATTCTGAGGATGATGATAGTGGTGATGATGGTGATGATGATGAAGATTTTGATGATGATTATGATGATGATTTTGTTGTTGTCGTTGGTGACGATGATGATGTTGAAGATGATGATAATAATGACGAGGAGGATGATGATGATGATGATGATGATGATGATGAATTTTGTGAATTATTATAATAATACTTTTAGTAGTAGTAAGAATAAGGATGTTTAAAATATTGACAAGGTTATCATTAGTGTTCATCAGCATGATAAAATCTGTAATCGCATATACACACACGCATTTCGTACTTCCCTGCGGCACTTTGTCCCAAATCCACTGCATATTAGATCAAGTTCTGTGGGACAGTTGGGCGATTCCACCTCTCACATAAATGCGCAGTCGAGCAGTAGGGGAGTCCAATTCATATAGCGTTTTATGCAATACGAGCTCAAATTTAACTCACTTTATATGATATATACCATACCTAAACTCGAATCTGGATCGTAATGAACTAACCTTTGCTCAGTTATACCTTTGAAACAAGCTTAGTAACATAAGAGCAGGTGGATATGCAAGAATCAGTATGAAGAGTGGATGTAATCGCACTCGTGTATGCATTTCGAGGTAACTGGCAATATCATATTTTGCTTGTAATGTTCAATAGATTACCACTTCCCCGCATAGTGTGGTGTCTGTTAAAATAATGACACATTGGTGATGGTTAGTTGGAACTTTGCAGCTAAATGGATGTCATATAGGCTCCACCTAAAAGTTAAAAGAATAACCGTCTTGCATTAGTTAGTGTATAACTTAAAGTTGTGGGCGTAGTGTGAGCGGCAGGGTGGCTTAGTGGTTAGAGCATCAGATTCCGAAGCAGACGTGCCCAAGTTCGAACCCTGTCCGTGGAAAATTTTGGCCAGTAACTGATGAGTTCCCAATAAGGACGAAACCGGTCTACTGGATGAATTGCCTCTTCCACACTATGCAATACTTAATTTATACTGACAAATGTATGCACTTAATTGGTAAGGTATTTATATCAAGATCACAATCTTGAGTGAAATTACCACCCGCGCAATAAGTGTTCTTTGAATTATATAAATATTTAATTTAATACCACTTCCCCCAGTAGCCTGGCGTCTGCTCTATAATAACAGATTTGGGGTGGTTACTTTGAACTTTACGCTTCCAGAGATGTCATGTAGACTCTACCTAATTTATATTCTGTTTGTGATAATTAACGCCTGTTAAACCACTAGAACGTGCCCAATTACCCTTTAGCCAACTCGCCGTCATTGTCTGACTTATCTAGTGAAGGCCAACTCCGTCTAGCAAATCCGGCTAGAATGACTGCCTCAGTCCCAATGAAGAACCATAGACCCGGTGAAGGCTTAGATTATAGGATTTAATGACAGGAAGATTTGGCTACATTTAGCCTCAATGTAAATATTTAAAAATAATTACTCAATAAACAGTGTAAGAGGAACTATTTTTAAATTTTGACACAAGAAAAATACAAATAGGTTTTACCCGACTCTCTTTTTCTCTCTTCGCTAATCTACGTTATCTAATAATAGAGGAAGCACTTAAATAAAAAGTACAAACACTATATACTAGTTGTACTAAGTTCAAATAGTAATATCCAAGTCATTAACTTTGGCGGTAAAAATTAAGCACACATCTACATTAACTTAGTAGCTCTCAAAAATATAGAATTTATCTGTTTCTACACGACACTAATCAGTAAGCACACAAAATATATAATTATAGTAATAGATAAATACCAAGTCACCAGTATCCACCACCTTGGTGTTGAGGCGTCTATGTTCCACACTGAATACCAATTCATGTCTGTCTGAGACCGAATGAAGAAGTTAAGATCCGGTACCGGCTTCATTAATAATATTTAAAGATTGGACAATAGCGAAACGTTGTTAACTCCGCTGTACAATTATTTAGAAAATAATGCAATAAACGGTGTAATAAATACAACAAAATTAGTACAAAAATTCACACAAGAACATTAAACTGCACCCATCCACCGTTAGCTCAATCAAATGTGCAGTGATATTGAAGGTAGAGAGGGCACTTGTAGAAGCCTGCACACGAATATTGCTTTGTTCAGAATTGCAACAAAAATTATGATGTGAAAAACTTCACTTTGACTAAATGTTGCCACCATTTAATGGGATTACGGGAAATCGACTATTAATTTTGCTATAAAACTTAACAATAATTGTTTGCGCGGGTGGTGGTTTACAGTTCTTTAAATCAAGTTTGCGAGCTTGATGTAAACACCAATCCCATTGTATTTAACCAGTCGTCAAACAACATAACAAAACTACCGCCAGCTGCAACGCACTGACGCGTTTCGACCTTCCATGATCATCATCAGAGTACGACGGCAAACTGACTATCGAGGATCAAACCGCATCGAATATATATGGAAATCAAATTTAGATATGCGGCTCTCACCTCTAGCAGTCTTGCATACATTGAACTTGACTGAAATGTCGGCTGCACAATTTCTATATATATATATATAGACAATACAATTTAGCAATAATTGTTTGCGCGGGTGGTGGTAACAATTCTTTAAATCAAGTTTGCGAGCTTGAAGTAAACACCAATCCCATTGTATTTAACCAGTCGTCAACAACATAACAAAACTACCGCCAGCCGCAACGCACTGACGCGTTTCGACCTTCCATGATCATCATCAGAGTACGACGGCAAACTGACTATCGAGGATCAAACCGCATCGAATATATATGGAAATCAAATTTAGATATGCGGCTCTCACCTCTAGCAGTCTTGCATACATTGAACTTGACTGGAAATGTCGGCTGCACAATTTCTATATATATACATATATAGGCAATACAATTTAGCAATAATTGTTTGCGCGGGTGGTGGTAACAATTCTTTAAATCAAGTTTGCGAGCTTGAAGTAAACACCAATCCCATTGTATTTAACCAGTCGTCGAACAACATAACAAAACTACCGCCAGCCGCAACGCAATTTTGCTGGAGAAACAGGTATTGAGTAATAGGTTTAATTCAAAATTTTGGTGAACTATAGCATACATTTAACCTAATTTTTTTGGTATAAAGTACCTTTTCGGTACAATAATGTTGGTATCGGTTACTGACACAATAGCCATATTGTTAATATCTTTTACAGACTCGATGTATATATTATATAGAGTGAGTAAGCGTTGAAGTCGCATTGTCGAGACTATACGATGTAAGCTTCACTACTGCAGGTTTACACATTCGTTTAGGAGATTGTATCGTCCTATTGGGAACTCATCACGTACTGGCCAGTATTCGCCGAGGACAGGGCTCGAACCTGATCACATCAGCTTCGGAATCTGGTGCTCAAACAACTGAGCCACCCTGCCGCTTCAAATATCTTTTTTTAATCTTTTTTACGAAAACAAAAAGTCACAACGAACTTGCTTTCATAGTTTTCTGTATTTTGGAGTAACGAGCTTTCAAATCAGAATGTTAGACGCCGATGACCAGCGATGTAGCTCGAACGAACACGTGGAATTCGATTTGCGATTGGTAAGTCAAAAAGCCTGTCAGGAAGTGTTTCTTCGCCCAGTTGTGCACCCTTTTACTTCTTTTAAACTTACAGCGTCGTCGATTCGCAATTTAAAAAATTTCCCACAGCTGCGAACTGCAGAAGCACTCAAATGTGGCATTGTCTCTCTCCGGTTAAGTAAATAAAAGAAATTTGCTTTTGAAATGAACAAAAATCGATAAATTAAGCGCTCGTTCGACTGTTCCTGCTCAAGTTAACTTGTAAACTGTTCTCAGTAAAGGCGTGCTCATTCGTTTGTATGCGCAATTAATGCGACCAACACCCACACCTGTCCAGTAGGCGTGAACGTAACATGACTCGCAGGTAGTTAAATTTTACATTTCTACCGGTGCAAAACAGAAAATAATTTATGCAAATGATGGCATGACACATGGATACTACAAATTAGAACAACCGATAGCCGCTTGGATGCATATTTAATGACCGATTTAAACCTGCTGCTTTAATGCGTCAGACGGCTTCTTTTTCCTCATTCAGCCTGCCATTTGAACACAGAATTATTTTATTCCTAACGCGAACAACGCACAGTTTGTGTTTCTCGACGTCTTTCGACATCGGCATTAATTGTAGAATACTAGGCGCCGCCTCGAAAGGTAGCTGAGATACTCCACAGTTTGCTGCCACACAAAAGCTATCTGTGCACTTGAACAGACAGTTTTAGTGATTTCACTTGTCAGGTGAGACAGTGCAGAGCATCGTTAGGTTTCCACTTACCTCGCCACGCGTGATGAGGTCTTTAGCGAGGCATTGAGTGCCAACAAACGGGATCAGGCCGGAGCATAACAGCAACGCTTACAGCCGAAAATAGCGCAAAACTATGGAACTGTTTGGATTTCATCGACTGAGCGGTTGGTGAAATCAAATATTGAAGCCAAGGTTGTGGACTTGGAGCAAAGACCATTGCACTCTTTAATCTCTCCAAAGGATTTGTAAGAATACCGTGCTGAAATGTTTTGAAATTCCCTGTCTACCCTTAGAGCACAATGGAAAACTGAAAAACTAGAATCAACCCCAAATCATATATATATATATATATATATATATATATATATATATATATATATATATATATATATGTGTGTGTGTGTGTGTGTTCAAGGGTTTTTTATCAGTTCCATGCATGTGCATACATAGAGTTTAGTTTCTGAGAGCAATTCTTTGTTTAAAACTATGAATTAAAGGCAATTAAACACCAACACACCAAACTAAGTTACAATTAGAAGTAGCACTTGTAATATCATCTCTTCCAGAATCCGCCGATTTGCATTGGCGCTGCCAAGTTATCCGATTTAACTTAAGCAAATGTATGGTAGATATATAGACAGTAGAATTAAGCATTACTTGATTTCGTGACGGGTGGTAACAATTATTTAAATCTTGTTTGCCAGCTAGAAGTAAACACCTATCTCATTGTATTTAACCAGTCGTCGAACACCATAGCTAAACTACCGCCAGCCGCAACGCACTGACGTGTTTCGACCTTCCATGATCATCATCAGAGTACGACGAAAAACTGACTAGCGAGGATCACACCGCAATGCGTATGTATAGCGGTAGATTCGCAAAGTTGTTCGATGATTAGTTAAATACAACGGGATTGGTGTTTACTTCAATATCGAAAACTTGATTTAAAGAATAGCAGATATGTTACGCTCCCTCCTTCCTACATCGGCAGATGATAAGTGACACTACGTTGTTATTCTTTTCATACCTCGATAGATTTATAGTATCAACTCTGTATTCTCTTATTCTGACATCTGCTGGTCTGTAGTAATATGACTATATTCCACTTATGCAAGTATTCCACTTATCCTAACTGCACTGGTTACTAGTTGCAATTCTCTGTTAATTACTCCATAACTGGAGAGATTATCAGAAGCCATTAAATCTGTAACTATTATAACCTGAATAGATTAATTGTAACGCTTATATGATGCCTTCATCTTTCTGTGGTACATTCTTATTAACTCTTCTATATTTCCCGCTTCTTACACTGACAGATAATTAGTAGCACTGCTATGTTTCCCACACCTTGCCTTAAAAATATTATAAATGGAACTTTTATGCTACCATGCTCTTACCTCGAAAGAAAAGTAGTGCAAATTCTATGTTCCACGCTTCTTACCTCGCAAGTTTGGTAGTAGCACGTCTATTATCTCCTCCTCTTAGATGAATAGATTATAAATAGAAATGATGTGTACCTCTTATTTTACCTCGATGGTTTAGTAATAGCACTTCTGTGGTTCACCGATCCTAATCAGATAAATTTTAATCAGCATTTGTATGCTCACTTCTTCTTTACTAGATTGATTATTACTAGCAAATTCATATTTCCGTCTCGTTAACTCGATATAATATAAGTAGTACGTTTGTCTTTCTCTTTTTTTACTCTAATTATTAGTACCAGCGTTTCGATTTTTCTCTTTTCCTACCTCTAAAATATATTATTAACTCTTCTATTTTCTCCTGTTCTGAACACGATAGACTATTAGTAGCAATTCATTACTCCAATCACCTCCTCTTCATGGATTATTTCTAACGACTCTCTGTTATCCTTTTCTCACTTTTATAGATTGGTAACAGGACTTTGATTTTCATTCTTTTTAACACGACAGTTTGTTGTTAGAACTCCTAAGTTTTCCTATTCTTACTTCAATAGATAAGTGTTAGACATTCGACACTAGTACTACCTCGTTGCGTAATTGTTAGCACGGATATTTTACATTTTCTTATCTCGAAAGTTCAATTGTATCATTTCTGTGTCCCTCTTCTTACATGCAAAAGTTTTTTGCTAAACTTCTATTTTCTATTCTGCTTCACTAATACCTCCATGTTCACATCTTTTTTTATCTTAAAAGATTACTATTGTTATCACTTCTACGTTAACAACTTCTTATCTAGATGGATTAACGAAGACACTCCAATGTTCGGCTTTCTTTTACCCAATAAATTAATTGTAGTTCTTCTATGTTACCCTCTTTTTGTCTCGATAGCGTACACAATTTCTCTCATATACAATAAATTACAATTTTTAAAAATCAAGATTGCTATTTTGATATAAATAAAAGTCCCATTTTTTACATACATTTGTAAGTACAAACTGAGCATTGCATAGTGTAGAAAGGGCAATTCATCTAGTAGACCGGTTTCGTCCTAATTGGGAACACCACACTACCTTGGGAAGTGCTGATACATATGTACCTACAGTATAGAAGTTAAATCCTTGATTTTGTTCGGAATGCACGACCGAAAGCCGGAAATATTTTACAAATTTTATAATGAAATTCATTACAACAGAACGGAATTGTACAAGGTGGTGCTCCGGCTATTTACAATGTTTATTTTTACATTTATCTCATGCTAGGATTATTCACACCAGATTCTAAGGCGCTTGGCTGATTTTTAAGGAGAAATTAAGCTTTTTAAAGTGTGTCATATAGTCAGGAAAACACGATAGCTTTGGAAACATTAAGAAATATTCTTTAAATCAAGTTAACGAGCTTGAAGTAAACACCAATTCCATTGTATTTAACCAGTCGCCGAACAACATAACAAAACTACCGCCAGTCGCAATGCACTGACGCGTTTCTACCTTCCATGATCATCATCAGAGTACGTCGTCAACATGACTAGCGAGGATCAAACCACACTGCATATATATGGAAAGCAAAATTAGATACGCGGCTCTCACCTCTAGTAGTCTCGCATACATTGAACTTGACTGGAATTGTCGGCTGCACAATTTCTATGCAGTCAAGTTCAATGTATGCAATTTCCATTTCCTTTTTGTCTTCGATCGGGCTGGGTTTTTATTCGTCCCAATGGAAATGTGATAGAACCGCATTTCCATTTTGACGAATACAAACCCAGGCCGATCGAAGACAAAAAGGAAATGGAAATTGTGATCAATCGGACTTTTGTGAAACTCTCCGTGCACAGCTAGAACCCGCGTACACAAAACGCGGCATTGGAAAATATGAAGCTGGCTGGCACTCCGCAATCAAATTTAAAAAAATGATGCATATTTGTTAATTATACAAAGAATGCGCTTAAACATTTGATGACTAGGGGAATGGAGGAAATTCACAGTTATTTAAAAATGATTTTATGATTGATGGACTAAAATCTCCAAGAGATGTATATTTTAGTATTGCTGAAATCCAATAAACTCGCCCGATTCATGCGAATAAATAACACTTAAATGGATGCAATTTAAATTCCCATTTCAGCTTATCCGTTAGATCACCTAATATATTTTTAAAATATTTTTTGAATTAATAGTATGGAAAGGCAATTCATCCAGTAGACCGGTTTAACTCTTGTCGGTAACTCATCATCTAAAGGAAAGAGTAACCCAGAACCATTAATTAGTATATAACTGATAATTGTTTGTAGTGTGCGGCAGTCTGGCTTAGTGGTTAGAGCACCAGATTCAGAAGCAGACGTGCCAGGGTTCGAGCTCTGTTCGCAGATAATTCTGGGCAGTACGTGATGAGCTTCCAGTAAGGATGAAACCGGTCTACTGGATGAATTTTCTTTTCCTCACCATACAATACCTAGTTTATACTGGCAAATTTATGTTCTTTATGGGTCAGGTGTTTATATCAAGATCGCAGCCTTGATTATAGTAAATGTTATCACCGCCCGCGCAAACAATGCTCGTTTTATTTCTTTGAAGTTGTTATTGCACACTATATTTTTCCTCCTTTGGGTATTTCGTGTTGTCGGCTAATAAATTGCAGTGTAAATTCGACGAACAGTTTCCTGCAACATGAACAAACCTTTGTTTACGTAGATAACCGATGTATTTGCGTAAATGTGTGTGTGTGTGTCGCATGTTCGGTTAATGCCACCGTGAAATATGATTTGTGTAAGTAATACACGAAGCCTGCATCAACGGAAGCCATTTAATTAAAAGGACAACTTTTGGCATTGTCAAACTATCACGTCACTGATAAATGTGTCACACAAATCAAACTTTGTAAAGTTAAAACTTGTTTTATATATGCACACTCCCATTAACAAAACTTCTTCATTACTCTCTCACTCTCTCATCCTCCTCCTTACATTTTCTCTATCTCGCCTTCACTGCCCTTATTCCCATTTTTCACCTGCGAACTGTCTCCATCTAAACATTTTTTCAATCTCCTTTATTGTTTTTACTAATTATATTACACTATAATAAAATTTCACACACAGTTATCATGCTACCTATTTAAATCAAGGTTCGGATCTTTATATAAACACCAATTCAATTATATATGTCTCAGTAATAATTAGGTATTGTATAGTGTAGAAAAAGCAATTAATCCAGTAGACCGGTTTCAGCGTTATTGGGAACTTGTCAAGTACTGGCCAGAATTTGCCGTGGACAGTGTTCGAAGAGTAAGGATGAAACCGGTCTATTGGAAGAATTGCCTTTTCTACATTATGCAATACTAAGTTTACGCTGATAAATGCATGTATCATGGGATTGGTGTTTATATCAAGATCCCAACCTTGATTAAAATAATTATCAACGCTCATACAATGAATGATTGCCTTTGTTCATTACTTCTCTGCTCATCGCACTATAGTACTTTGTGTAAGCATTTACTTACTGTTTATCTTTTACTAACTTATTTTATAATTGGCCTTAATTCGTTCTTACTTTTCCTCTGCTACGTTCCCTCAACTCTGTATTTGTTATTCGGTATATTTCTCTTCTTCGTTTATCATCCCTATTCACCCTCCTTTATCACTTTGTCAATGTGCCTCTTTTACAATTCAGAGCTTTTTTATTCTATTTCTACATTTAACTCCTTCTAGTGCCTATTTCTTTTTTTTATCATCCTCTGTCACAATTATAGTTTTTTTTAACTCGAGAACGTAGTTCCGATAAACATCGGCGTTTTCTCAACGTCGTGGTTCTCTGTAAAATTTACCTTTATTTGAACCGTTACTTAGTGTTTATCTTTTGTTAACTCCACGTAACTTCTATTTATTTCGATGTTCTCCTTCCTTTGCTACATTCTATAATTTCGTATTTCCCATATTTCATTTCTTTTATATTTTTATTCTCTCAATGTCATGACGTGTCTTTTACGATTCATATCAGTCATATTCTCTCTGCTAGTAAATTACTTCTTTAGCTTTCCATTTCATCATCCTCTTTCATAATTCGCCTTGGCAATTGCGGAAGTTCTACCAATATTCATTTCCTTTCTGTCAACATCTTTAATTTTCCTACTTTAATAGTATCTATTGACCTTCAATCATTGTTTATATTTTATATTCGCCATTTCCGGTTAATTCATGGTCCTCTTCCTTTTCGAAGTTATCTCACTTCTCTTAAAACTTATTTATTACCCCTGTGGCAATAGCCACCTTTAAGACAAATAATGAACAAAGGGTCTTATCTAGGACAGACATTATTTCAACAGAAATTCCTCGCAGAAGCGCCCGTATAAGAATGAAGCAGTCAGCCCAATGATAAAAGCAGACTTCGAGCTGAAGTGAACATAAATTAATTAATATGTGTAAATTTGTTTTATTAAATCGATGCTCGTTGTGCAAGCAAAATTCTATATATAATTGAGTAAAAATAAAGCATGTGTGGTATATTTAAAATGGCTTCTGATGGGTTGGAAACGTTGATTCCGGCATTGACTTCTCAAATGAATAATTTAACTGCAGAATTAGGCATAATTAAGGCTCGTCTAGACGATACGCTAATAATAGACACTGACGACATAGATGTACGTGGACCATCCAACATAGGTGGACATAACAACGCCAATTCTTTTTTCCATCTTTATCGCTTTCCTTCGATTCTTTCATATGCAGCCTTTTTTACAATTCAGAGCGCTCTTTTCCTATTAGCATTTGAATTATTTTAGTTCTAAATAAACTTTCCATTCGTCAATTTTCTCATCCACTTTCACTATTCTTCCATTAAATTGTCAATGTTCTCCAGATATACATTTCCTTCTGTTTTCACGTTTATTATTTAAACGAACATTGGTTGAGCGGGCGATGATAACATTTACTATAATCAAGGTGCCGGTCTTGATATAAACGCCTGACCCATTAATTGATTACATTTTGTCAGTATAAACTAGGAATTGTAAAGTGTAGAAAAGACCGGTTTCGTCCATTTGAAGAACTCCTCACGTACTGGCCAGAATTCACTATATAAATCAAGTTTGCGAGCTTGAAGTAAACACCAATCTCATTGTATTTAACCAGTCGTCAAACCACATAGCTAAACTACCGCCAGTCTCTCTCTCTCTCTCTCACACACACACTCTCTCTCTCGTCAAATTCTGTTTTTACAATTCCCTTCTTTCATTTTTCTCAAACGTGTGCGCTATCTCTCCAACCTCTCACTCTGGCTTCCATTCGTACAACGCAATTCCTACAAATTCCCTTTCATTCTCTGTCTTCCTCAATCACACTCACGCCTATCATAATTTCGGTTTCAATCTCACGTCGGTTCTCGTACTCTGTCTCTTACTATTTCACTTTTTTGCAAAGCTTTTCGCTCTTCCTAACCTACGTCATCCAAATGCTTGTTAAACTGCACAAAAAAACACTCATTCTGCCATGTTCTAGTGCTTTTAATGTATTTTCCTAATTTTTCCACCTCTCTCACTTATATCGTTAATTATCATTGCTTGCATTAGGTTTCCATTCTCCCTTTTCATCTCGCTTCACGTCCCTTTCTCTCTCTCTCTCTCTCTCTCTCTCACCACTGTCACTTTCTCCCAGCAGGTTAATAGTTTGCATTCAAATCGATTCTTAATTTTCTGAACGAAGTATGTATTTTGCAATCTTGATTAGGTTTTCGCAAATGTCAGCGTGAGTTAGGCCAAGTCTACACGGTGTCCTATCACAGTTAAATAGACATTATTAATTGAGAAATTGGTTGAAAAAATTGCAAAATTCACCTTGATTGATTCGTCGCCATCGCAGTAATTATTACTTTCTTCGCATAAATCAAAAAAGTAAAATATATATGTATATATATCCGGTAAACAATGACGATTATATAAATTTATCGTGGCAGGCAAAGAGCATCATCTGCGTATGTGGATATTTTATGACATTTATGTTGACCCTCCGCGATTTGCGTTCGCAGGTTGTCACTTTGCGCTATCACTTTCGCAAAGAGCCGATTGATGCCCATCTCCAAGTACGCATCGAGGTTGTCTCTTTTTTTTGGTTGGGTGCGGATTCGTCCCTCTCGTCCGAAGGCTTCAACGTCGTTCATACTGACGACAGGGAGTGAGGTACGATCAATTCTTCGTTGAATGGCCAAGTTTTGGAACGGCATATCCCGTTCCATCATCAGGCATCGAACCACACACACACACACACACACGGTCGAAATTCTCACAGATTTAAGCAAATGCTTCTGAAAGAGGTTACTACATTTGCCTAAATGTGCCATTGTGAGCATTTTGACTGTGTGTGTGTGTGCGCGCGCGTGCGTGCGCGTGTGTGTGTGTGTGTGTGTGTGGTTCGATGCCTGATGATGGAAGGGGAAATGCCGTTCCAAAACTTAGCCATTCAACGAAGAATTGATCGTACCTCACTCCCTGTCGTCAGTATGAACGACGTTGAAGCCTTCGGACGAAAGGGACGAATCCGCACCCAACCAAAAAAAAAGAGACAACCTCGATGCGTACTTGGAGATGGGCATCAATCGGCTCTTTGCGACAACTCGCGAACGCAAATCGCGGAGATTTATTACTGAAAGCTCGCACTGCGCAACTAATCAAGAAACTAGATACATTGTACCCTTCCAGTGTGCAAAAACAAAAAGAAATTTTATCAGATACAAGAAAAATTCCTTTCTCAATATCTCCTTAAGTATCTACTAATGAAAATATCTTTATATATAAATTGGAAAGCAAAACATATAAAGATAAATATAATAAATATAAATATATAGAGAAATGTTCACTAGTAGATACCTGAGGAGGTAATGAGAAAGAATCGGGTTTCTTGTATCTGATAAAATTTCTTTTTGTTTTTGCACTCTGGAAGGGTAAAATGCATTTCATTAAAGCTCGCATTTGAAAAGAAATTAGAAACTGTTTGTGACGGAGAACTAATGTATATGCAAGTATGTGCTAGGTGTTGCGAATCTAGAAACAAATTAGTTCAGCTGTTACCAGAAGGATAGACCAAAGGCAGCGTGAACGGAGGGTATAATCTCGTGTGCACATTCGTTTCGTGCTTACTGGCCACTCATCAGTAGGAGCCGGTATTACGCCCTTTACTCACCTTATATTTGGGTGCGGAATGTGGGAAACTAGGACGGTACAATAAATTACTTTAACTTCTCTATTCACATTTGTATTTTTGTGTTTATAGACAGAAATATGAATCGAAGTCAGCATAAACGATGTGGTTACTCGTGAGTTAGCATTAGTTTCGTGCCAAATGTCGTTTAACCAATTGTAACTGCCATGGCTTCCAGAACCCACTTTACTTTCTGAACGTCGTGCCGACTCCAACTGATTAATCGACAATAAGCACGAATCTAAGGCAAGCAAATGATTGCCACTTTTGTTTCTTCAGACTTTGGCAACATTCTTCATCTAAATGAATTAGCTTAGTTCTTGGCGTGGCATCCACATTGCTGTAATCGTTTAAATAATTTGGTGCTCTGGAAAATTCAATATGTAAATATTGTATTTTGAATGTAGCCACATAGGTGAAGTTAAGACATCTTTAATTAGAACTGACGCAGAAGAAATATTAATAGACAATTACATATTGCGTATTGCCAACCAAGTAGCTATTTAAATGGTAAACCTTCTTGCGCAGTGCTGTCCTTCTTGTTGTGGATTTGACCGCATTTTTCTTGTGTGGGACAATTGATAGCACTCTTAGGTCGGTAAAATCTTGAATTTTGATCATTTTCAGGTGCTCTGCTTATTGGCTTTATGCCTTCCATCAGCTGATTATCTGAAAATGACGTTGGATCAAGATTTTCCATTGTTCTTTGCCCGATATTTCAAAACTTAATTTCCAGTCTCATCTTCAGGGTTGACACAATACGCACAGGAGTAAAACACATATTGTGGCAAATGTGGTATCCTCATTCAAGACAGATATATTTATATTTATTTTAACTCTAAAAGTATTTTTTAAATTGTGTTTATAGGTAGTTGTGTGCGCAGAGGGGAGATAGGGGTGAGTTTTGTATACATTTGAGTGTTAGAGACTAGGTATGAAGACCAGATATTACCGAAGCCAATAATCAGAGCACCTGAAAATGTACAACATTCAAGTAGCGATTTAGTTCAAATTGGACTAGAAGTATATTTGAACTTCATTCTGATGAAACGGTGTACTGGCAACTCACCAGTGGGTGTCAGCACAACTCCGCATACCCCTTTAGTATTTGGTCAAGTAATGTGAGGCAGCTGGACGGTGCAAAATGCACAGCATCCTTTTGATGCGTAACAATGTGTGCGTTTTGTTGTTCAAGCCTCAGGACGAAGTGGGCGAGCCTTCAGAATATATACACGGAAGCGTCGGTCGTGCTTCTAACGAAATATGTTAGCATCTAAATGAACAGTCATTGATTGCACATGGTGGTGGTAAAAAAACTTTAAATCAAGTTTGCAATCGAAATTTCCTGTCGTGTACAAGATGAGCGAGACTGCTGGAATTGAGCGCCGCATATCTAATCTTGTTTTCCATGCATATTCAATAACGTTTGATCCTCGCTAGTCAGTTTGCCGTCGTACTCTGATGAAGATCATAGAAAGCCGAAACGCGTCAGTGTGTTGCAGCTGGCGGTAGTTTTTCTATGTTGTTTGACGACTGGTTAAATACAATGGGATTGGTGTTTACTTCAAGCTCGCAAACTTGATTTAAAGAATTGTTACCACCACCCGCGCAATCAATTATTGTAAATTGTATTGCCTATATATTTATATGTGGCGAAAGCTACAAACAGTTAATGTTCGTGACTGCATAGAAATTGTGCAGCCGACATTTCCAGTCAAGTTCAATGTATGCGAGACGGCTAGAGGTGAGAGCCGCATATCTAAATTTGATGTCCACATATATTCATTGTGGTTTGATCCAAGCTAGTCAGTTTGCCGTCATACTCCGATGATGATCCTGGAGGGTCGAAACGCCCCAGTGCGTTGTGACTGGCGATAGTCGTTTGACGACTGGTTAAGAACAATGGGATTGGTGTTTACTTCAAACTCGCATACTTGGTTTAAAGAATATATAAGCATATAACTGAAATGAAAGAAAAGTAAAAAAGAGCTGATGAACTATGGGTAATTTCGATGGATAGACATTAATACAATTCATAAAATTAATAGAATCGTAAACAAACGTATGATATAATCACATGAGTAACTGTCAATCTATCAGCTTACTTATTTACATTTCCTTCAATCTAACAATATATATATATATGGATTTTTTAATGAAATCTATGAAATTGTTCATGTGCATTTCTCTATTTATTTCAGTTTTAATGTTTTATACAAATAAGTAAATATACATTCCTTTGTCGATAACGCTATTGTTGCCAATTTGACATCAGTTGTCACATATCTATTAGTGCTTTCCTGTAAAATTGTGACTCGCTATCATTTGGTTAATCTAGATGACAATTTTCATCGATGTTAACTCTTCCCAGCATGTTTGCCTACATGAAAGCGTAACTACTCTCCGCGTTACATTTGCCATTCAAGCATTAGAAAGTCACTTATTGTGTACACTCCCTTCCCGCATTTTACCTCTTCAAATTGGCCTAATTTGAGTAGAGCACACCTGAATTACAAATCTATCAACAAAGGATAACAGGAGCATTGGCTGCAGTTAAATTTAATGTTGACTATGTATGACAGACGTTGAGTTTGTTGTTGGATTTCAATTCACCTTGGTATGACACAACTGTTTGACAGGCTTAGTTTAACAAAGTTAAAGTGCTTGGCTTATGCCACTAGTTTGATGTGTGTATTGCGTTTTTATGTGTGTATGTGTGCTTTCAGGTTCAGGTAAATCTAGGTTTAACAGCCCAGCTGAAGAGAGAGATGATGTCAAACATTAAAACATGTGGCGCATTTAACCGGATGTTGTTTGAACGTGGGATTGTTTATACCAGCAGGTTTGCAACGCGTACATGTTTCGTCAAGTGATTGATCGTGTTTGTGTTTACAACTGTACATCTAAATATCAATTAAATCTTTTAAACAATTAAACAGCTTGTAACTGTGCCACGTTTTAAAAATGTGGAGTTGCCATTTATTTGAAGTTCAAACCTTGATTTAAAAAGTTGGTATCACAAACCAAAAAATCAACGGTCGATTAATTTGATAGCTTACATGTGCGGAGAAGGCTACAATGTATGATGTTTTAAGGACTGTACAAAAATTATGCATATGATATTTCCAGTCATGAATATTATGTGCAAGAACACTACTAATGGAAGATGCGTATATTATTTTTTATACTTTTTGTGATTGGTGTTTACTTCAAGCTCGCAAACTTGATTTAAAGAATTGTTACCACCACCCGCGCAATCAATGATTGTTTAATTGTATTGCCCATAGAAACGTGAGTGGCGAAAGCTGCAAACATTTAATGTTCGTGATTGAATAGAAATGGGGCAGCCGACATTTCCAGTCACGTACGATGTATTAGAGACTACTAGAGGTGAGAGCCGCATATCTAATGTTGCTTTCCATATATATTCAATGCGCTTTGATCCTCGCTAGTCAGTTTGCCGTCATACTCTGATGATGATGATCATGGAAAGTCGAAACGCGTCAGTGCGTTGCGGCTGGCGGTAGTTTGGTTATGCTGTTCGTCGACTGGTTAAATACAATGGGATTGGTGTTTACTTCAAGCCCGCAAACTTGATTTAAAGAATTGTTACCACCACCCGCGCAATCAATGATTGTTTAATTGTATTGCCTATAGAAACGTGAGTGGCGAAAGCTGCAAACATTTAATGTTCGTGATTGAATAGAAATGGGGCAGCCGACATTTCCAGTCACGTACGATGTATTAGAGACTACTAGAGGTGAGAGCCGCATATCTAATGTTGCTTTCCATATATATTCAATGCGCTTTGATCCTCGCTACTCAGTTTGCCGTCATACTCTGATGATGATGATCATGGAAGCTCGAAACGCGTCAGTGCGTTGCGGCTGGCGGTAGTTTTGTTATTTTGTTCGACGACTGGTTAAATACAGTGGGATTGGTGTTTACTTCAAGCTCGCAAACTAGATTTAAAGAATTGAATTAGAAACTTGGTAAACCAACCACAAAATTAACTATTGTTTAATTCTATAGCTAACATGTGTGCATAAAGTTACAAAATATGCTATATTCATTGCTGAAAAGAAATTATGCATCTGATATCTCCAGTCACATATATTATGTGCTAGCAAACTATTAATGAAAAACGCGTATTTCATATTTTATAATTCAAATTTGCTTTTCAGTTGGATGCTAATGAGTCAGTTCTTGTCGTGCTCTGATTATGACAATGAAAGATCGAAACGTGTTGGTACAGGTGACTGGCGGTAGATTTGCTTTTGGTATTGATGTTTATCCAAGGTTCGCAAACTATTCAAAGTAATAAGTTAATAAACACTAACCAGTATCAAAGATAATGCGAATCGATTGGCCTAATTAGCCGAATCCTGCTGATATTAAATAAACAACAGCTCACTTTAAGCCAGGCCCATCACCCACCAAATCACATTTCTCATAGTTTAAACGCCTGTAAGTATTTGGTGACAGCTGACGAAAACTAGTGCTCCCACCAGCATTGACCTCTTGGGGCCAACCTTCCAATCAAGCTCAACGAATATAAGACCAATTGGAGTACGAGCTTAATATTAACACCACATCTCTTTAATTAGTCTGTCAAAAAACATGGCCAATCTACTGTCACTTTGACGTACTGACGAGTTTCGAAATGCTATGAACTGTTTAACAATTTGACAATAATTGATTGCGCGCGTGGTGGTAACAGTTCTTTAAATCAAGTTTGTGTGATTGAAGTAAACACCAATCTCGTTTTGTATTTAACCAGTCGTCGAACAACATAACAAAACTACCGCCAGCCGCAACGCACTGACGCGTTTGACCTTCCTTGATCATCAACAGAGTACGACGGCAAATTGACTATCGAGGATCAAACCGCATTGAATATATATGTAAATCAAATTTAGATATGCGGACTCTCACCTCTAGCAGTCTCGCATACATTGAACTTGACTGGAAATGTCGGCTGCACAATTTCTATGCAGTCACGAATATTAACTGTTTGCAGCTTTCGCCACATATACATATATAGGCAATACAATTTAAACAATAATAGATTGCGCAGGTGATGGTAACAATTCTTTAAATCATGTTTGCGAGCTTGAAGTAAACACCAATCCAATTGTATTTAACCAGTCGTCGAGCAACATAACAAAACTACCGCCAGCTGCAACGCACTGACGCGTTTCGACCTTCCATGACGACTGGTTAAATACAATGGGATTAGTGTTTACTTCAAGCTCGCAAACTTGATTTAAAGTATTGCTACCACCAACATTAGAGTAGGTTCAACGTACTGATAAACGAGGATCACACCGCAATTTATATATATATATATATATATATATATATATATATATATATATATATATATATATATAAGAAAATCAAGGTTAGGTATGCAGCTCTGACATCTAGCGTTGTCACATAAATTGCAATTGATAGGAAATATCGGCTGCATGGTTTCAATGAATTCACAAACGAGAAATATGTGAATTACAATAATCAAGGTTGAATTGCCTTTTCCACACTATTAAAACCTTGGTTTATACTTACAAAAGAAAGTAATTAGTGGGTCTGGTGTTTATATCATGTTCGCAACCTTCATTAAAAGTAATTAATAGTTAAAATTACATCGACCATAATTCAAACTTAGCAGCATTTGCTTCAAAAATTAGCAACCAATTCTCCGCAACACCGAATACGTGCATTGCACTGAAATTAAAGTTCTTTCCTGTGTATCTTTTGGAAATTAATTTCCTTAATTTGAAAATCTTTGACCCAAAAATTCAAAATTGGCACACAATATCCACTATTATATGGGAGAAAATATATTATCCATGGAAGTTCTTCTGTCACTACCCTATACAAAAATTATGGTTCGGATTTGCTGGAGTAACAGGTGTTCTTAAATAGTTGTAATTCTCAATTTTAGTGAACTATAGCATATATTGGTATCTATCATTTAAACAATAATTGATTGCGCGGGTGGTGGTAACAATTCTTTAAATCAAGTTTGCGAGCTTGAAGTAAACACCGACCACATTGTATTTAACCAGTCTTCGAACAACATAACAAAACTACCGCCAGCCGCAACGCACTGACGCGTTTCGACCTTCCATGATCATCATCAGAGTACGACGGCAAACTGACTATCGAGGATCAAACCGCATTGAATATATATGGAAATCAAATTTAGATATGCGGCTCTCACCTCTAGCAGTCTTGCATACATTGAACTTGACTGGAAATGTCGGCTGCACAATTTCTATGCAGTCACGAACATTAACTGTTTGCAGCTTTCGCCACATATACATAAATAGACAATACAATTTAACAATAATTGATTGCGCGGGTGGTGGTAACAATTCTTTAAATCAAGTTTGCGAGCTTGAAGTAAACACCGACCCCATTGTATTTAACCAGTCTTCGAACAACATAACAAAACTACCGCCAGCCGCAACGCACTGACGCGTTTCGACCTTCCATGACCATCATCAGAGTACGACGGCAAACTGACTATCGAGGATCAAACCGCATTGAATATATATGGAAATCAAATTTAGATATGCGGCTCTCACCTCTAGCAGTCTTGCATACATTGAACTTGACTGGAAATGTCGGCTGCACAATTTCTATGCAGTCACGAACATTAACTGTTTGCAGCTTTCGCCACATATACATATATAGACAATACAATTTAACAATAATTGATTGCGCGGGTGGTGGTAACAATGCTTTAAATCAAGTTTGCGAGCTTGAAGTAAACACCGACCACATTGTATTTAACCAGTCGTCGAACAACATAACAAAACTACCGCCGGCCGCAACGGACTGTTATGTTGTTCGACTACTGGTTAAATACAATGGGATTGGTGTTTACTTCAAGCTCGCAAACTTGATTTAAAGAATTGTTACCACCACCCGCGCAATCAATTATTGTTTAAATTGTATTGCCTATATATGTATATGTGGCGAAAGCTGCAAACAGTTAATGTTCGTGACTTCATAGAAATTGTGCAGCCGATCAATTCAATGTATGCAAGACTTGCTTAGAATTACATATCTATTTTGTCCTCGATAGTCAGTTTACTCTATTGATGATCATGAAGCACTTCGGTGCGTTGCGCAACTTGTATTTTGTTCGATGACTGTTAAATACAATGGGATTGGTGTTAACTCAAGCACACACAAACTGATTTAAAGAAATTGGTATCTATCATGTTGGTACCATGCTATACTCGGCAACCATAGTGTTAGTACAAACTATCTTATCCAGGCTATAATGTTGGTATCAGTTACTAACACAATAGCCATAGTGTTAGTATCCTTTACAGACTCGGTATATATATTATATAGTGTGAGTTAGCATTGAAGTCGTATTGTCGTTGACTTTAGATTATGTTAGCTTCACTATTACAGGTTTACACATTCGTCTAGGAGATTGTACCGTCCTATTATTCCACATTCTTCTACCAAATATATAGTGGTTAAAGGGCGTAATACCGGCTCCTACTGATGAGTCGCCAGTAAGCACGAAACGAATGTGCATGAGATTATATTTTCCATTCATGCTGCCTTTGGTTTATCCTTCTGGTCACAACTGAACTAATTTGTTACTAGGTTCGCAAAACCTATTACATACTTGCATATATATTAGCTCTTCGCAACAAACAGTATTTAACTGTTATATATTGAATTGAATGATGTCATGCTTACCGCGAAATGTGATATCTGATATCGATCAAGGCCAGAGTGTATGGATTTACTGGAGTAACAGGTGTTCAAAAATTGTTTTAATTCTCAATTCCGTTCATGCTGTCTTTGGTTTATCCTTCTGGTCACAACTGAACTAATTTGTTAATGCGCAATTGCATATCTATTATTTCTCCGTCACAAACAGCAGCATACATAATAACTTCAGGTATGTGTACTAGGCATTTATCATTGTGATTAAATGAATATTATTATAATCAAGGTTGCGGTCTTGATATAAACACCGGACCCATTAATTACCTACATATGTTAGTATAAATTAAGAATGTAGTATGACAAGAAAGGCAACTAATAAAGGCAAGATGATTTCTGAGTCCTATTTGAGAACTCTATCACCTGCTTTTTGGCTGAATTTGCCGCGAGACAGGACTCGAACCTGAAGCAGACGTGTTACCCAGATTCGAGTCCTGTCCACTGTAAATTCTGTATTAATGAAGTTTCCAATAAAGGACGAACCATTCTACTGGATGAATTCGCACTTTTCTACACTATACAATTCTTGGATGACATATTTAAATAACTAATGGGTCAGGCGTTTATATCAAGACCGCAACCTTTATTATAATAATTGTTATCACCACCCGCGCAACCAGTGTCCGTTAAAATGAATATTAATTGTTGAAAATAGTTTCCGTTTACACGACAGCCTCACCTTTATTCCAGTTAGTTGATATCATTGATTAATGACTATTTGCGAGTTGTTTTTCTGAACTCCCAAGTTATTTGAGATCTGTTAGTTGTGAGTGTGGTACATATTCAAAGAAAATATCAAAAATATTCATTTCGGAAATTATTAGACGGATATTTGTAAATATATTTTATTCCATAAATAGTTTTGACTGTCCGTACCACATGACGAAATATTAGCTAGCAAATTGAATTAGGCAATTGTGAACTCGCGAATTTATTTCGTTTGGATTTGCGCAATGCAGAGTGCCGTTGACATTTTGAAGTGTTTTTGCGAACACCACTTAAAAGTGTGTAATCAGTCACTCGATGTTATCCTAAAACAGACGAAGTCAAGAGCCCTTGGAAATGTCAAATTTGGACAGTCTCAAACTGTCAAACAATGTCTATACAGATTTTGTTGCGAAGGGCAAATTTGTAAATGTATTCATGTACCAGGTATGACGTAACTGGTAACAAGTTCGATAAAATAGCACAAAAGTTTTTGCGAAAATCCGCCAGATTAATCGGTTGCTTATCTAGTGTACCCATGTATGACGTTGTGTCGAAATTCAAATGAGTAGTAGCTGTGCAATCTACAATTAAACGATTGAGTCCAATTGGGCTGATCTACTCACACGCCTTTGTAATTGCCTATTAATTATCTACGATAGCGAAAGGCTGGATGAAGATTGAGTTTTAGACGTAGTGCATGAATCGAATATATTTTTTTTATTCACGAAAAATGTCTCACGGCAATAGGGTACAATAAAAGAACATGGCGATACTCTGCTGACTATAAAGCATTCACCTGCACTTACTCATGCAAATGGTATGCTAATCTGAAATGTTGTGTAATCCTTTGAAAACAAAATTTTGTTTCCCTATTCTCACCTGCATTGCTGACCCGGTATCTAAGTCGTAATCACCTATTGCATTCGAGTTACAATCGCAAGATTCTAAATAATTTATAGGTAAATTTTGTCGTGTCAGAATAATTGTGTCTAGAAAACAGGCGAATATTGGCAGACCAGCCGAGTGTTTAATTGTTTTTATCGAGATCGCCAAGTGAATTCCAGAATATTTTCGATTTGGAAGTAATAATAATAGTATCAGTAGTAGTAGTAGTAGTAGTAGTAGTAGTAGTAGTAGTAGTAGTGGTAACAATTGGTAGTGGTAGTAGTAGTAGTAGTAGTGGTAGTGGTAGTGGTGGTAACAGCAGCGGTAGTAGTGGTAGTGGTGGTAGTGGTCGTAGTAGTGGTAGTAGTGGTATTAGTGTTAGTGGTAGTAGTAGTGGTAGTGGTATTAGTGATGGTTGTGGTGGTGGTAGTAGTGGTAGTGGTAGTGGTAGTGAGTAGTGGTGGTAGCGGCTTGGTGAAATTGGTAGTGGTAGTAGTAGTGGTAGTGGTGGTAGTAGTGGTAGTGGTTAGTAGTGGTGGTGGTAGTAGGTGGTGGTAACAGCAGCGGCAGTGGTGGTGGTAGTGGTGGTGGCGGTAGTGGTAGTGGTAATGGTATTAGTGGTAGTGGTAGCGGCAGCAGTGAGTGGTAGTGGTGGTAGTGGTAACAGCAGCGGTGGTAGTGGTAGTGGTAGTGGTAGTAGTAATGGTATTGGTAGTGATAGTAGCAGTAGTAGTAGTAGTAGTAGTAGTAGTAGTAGTAGTAGTAGTAGTAGTAGTAGTAGTAGTAGTAGCAGTGAAGTAGTAGTAGTAGTAGTAGTAGTAGTAGTAGTAGTAGTAGTTGTAGTAGTAGTAGTAGTAGTAGTAGTAGTAGTAGTGGTAATTATTAGTAGTAGTAGTAGCAGCAGTAGTAGTAGTAGTAGTAGTAGTAGTAGCAGTAGTAGTAGTAGTAGTAGTAGTAGTAGTAGTAGTAGTAGTAGTAGAATTAATAGCCATAGTAATAATAGTGGGAGCAGGTGTAGATATATTAGTGGTAATAGTAGACGCAGTATTGCCAGTTGTACGCATTGTAGAATATAAAAAATGCAAACTATTCGAGCTGTTCTGTCAAACCTGAAATGCGTGTTAAATGTGACAAAGGTAGAATTTGTTTTTATTTTGCAGTTTCACGAAATTGCGGACAGTCATTAAATAAACCGCTGCTAAGGCCAACTTTGGCATCATACGTTGATGCATAGAGCTGGATAAATGGAAAGTGGTCGTGCAGGTAGCTAGGCGATTGATTGAGTCGACGTGGTACAATGGTGAACGGCTGCGCGTAGAGGCCAGTCGTGTTCGCGGTCAAAAAGAGGCCGGGGGCCAGTGCGTAGACGGCAAGCATTGGCGTGAAAACAGAATTTGGCGAATCGGAATTGCACAGCTTAATAACTAAATGTAACTATTTGACAATTTCTGTGCGACATCAGTTTATAAGAATCCCATTCTTCGTATTTTATTCACCTAGGCATATCTAGGTAGATATATCGAAAGATATGGTGAATAGATAGACAGCAAGATAGTTATAGTTATATACATTGAAAGTGAGATATGCGAAATGGTAGAAAGAAAGATATATAAATCTGTGTAGGCAAGTAGAAATTTATACTGGTACTGAATCAAGTAGGTAGGTTGGTAGGTAGAAAGTTTGCAATGATATAATGTTGTACAATTTCTATCAGTGATTGCATTCTTTTCATGATGATTGCTTATTTTGTTAACGCTTTCCTTCGGCTTACATTTCAATATTGCCTAATGCATATCTAGTTACAATGCTCATTTCTAGATAAAATACTTGCGAAATTTAAATGGTCGACAGATAGGTGGATAGATAGAACATTGAAAGTTCGCTGGACATATATATATATATATATATATATATATATATATATATATATATATATATATATATATATATATTTGAATTTGTTGATTTACGGGTGGATGGATGGGTGAATTAATATAAAAAAGAGATGGATTCGTTTGTGGACGTAAGGATGGATAGTTGGTGAATCGGGTGTTATCTGGTCGTATGAGTTAACGAATGGATGTTTGGGTGGATTGATGGTTAGACAGATGGTTATCTACTTAGTTTGGTGTAAAGGCAAGTTGGTGGATAGACAAGTCACTATGATAGCATTGTGTGCAGTTTCGTTCAGCGATTGCATTGTTTTCCTGTTGTCTGTTTATTTTATTCCACTCGTCATTATCAATGTCACCACAGAACTGTTTTCACTCTGCGTCCATTTTGATGTTGTTTATTGCTTCACCTGTCTGCAGCACTTGTTTTGTAAGATGAAACGACTTTCCCGACTTGAAACACCGCCTTGTCAGTGTGCGAGTGAGTTTTCGACGTGGCCGATTTTTTGCTGGTTTGTGAGTTGTGCATTGATCTGTCGACGCGCACATCAGGAAGCGACACATTCACCTTCAAAGAGCTTGTCAATTTACCATTCAGGCTAGTTCAAATTTGCTCCGACTCAATTTACCTGCTGTTCACCTCAACTTCACACAATTTGAGCATAACAAACCGCTAGTCAAAGCGACATTGCGAAGTAACGGACGAATAAGTATTCCGCCAGGCTGTGTTAATGAAACAGTCTCATTGCCCCGTTACTGACATTCTCTCTCTCTCTCTCTCCCAATTGAAGCAACATCGCCCACCTTCGATGTCTGTCCGTCTCTCACTTTCATCGCAATGTCTCACATGCAAAACCCCAATTTATTTCCACTCTCTACGAGGGTGTTTATTATGGTTTGTACACGCATGTCATTCCATTCACTGCTGAGTGATTATTTGGATGTTGAGTGCCTATAACTTTTGATTGTCGGCTTCAATGAATGTTTATATAATTAAACGAACATTGATTGCGCGAGCGGTGAGAACATTTACTACAATTAAGATTGCGACCTGGATATAAGCACCTGACCCATTAATTACCTACATATGTTAGTATAAACTAAGAATTGTGTAGTGTAGAAAAGGCAATTCATCCAGTAGACCGGTTTCGTCCTTATTGGAAACTCATCACATACTGGCCAGAATTTGCCGCGGACAGGGCTCGACCCTGGTCACGTCTGCCAGGATTTGCTTCAATGATTGCCAGCATTCATGCATTTCTTTCATCTGTCTCGTTTAAAACTAAGGTAGGGAGCGCTATTGTGAAGTACAGTCTCAAAGAATCGAAGCTTGCCAACTTTACCAAGTTGTGTCCTAAAACGGTAACTTTTGTGATTAAAAGGCGTAATTAATCTGGCCAGGCGCTCTTCCGGTAGGTTAAGGGTAATTCGTAATATTGAAGGGAATTTCACACGATGGGTGTTCATAGTTTATGTAAACTACCTGACTTTGGAAATACATGAAGAGGCAATGCCCTATCGTGAGATAAAGTAAGCCTCCTAATGTAGCATACGAGGTGGAAGAACTAGAGTTTTCGGTCGTAGACTGTCACCGTTGTGTGTTACGATGATGATACTGCCAGCTGAAGATGTGGAGTCCAATTCTTAGTCGTCACCGTTTTGTTAGAGCGGATTAAGTATATCGCGACTCATTTCTCATAAACGCAGCTCACTCAGTACTCAGATGAAATCATAATAAATTTTTGGCGGTAAACGTTAAAAACATGTTGCATAAAGATACAATTCACGAGCGGGTTAATCAAATTACAAACCCGCTTTAGCGGACGCCGTCTTCATTATTGATCCTCATAAAAGTTGTTAAACAAACTAGCCGAAACAAGTTTGAGTTTATAACTGTGCAGACCTGAGCATTCTGAAGATGGCAATCCACTGCACAGAACCAGTCATATCTACAAAAAGACAATTGGAGTTCATCTTGTTTATCACGGCTTTGATCAGGTAAAAACGTATTTTACGGCTTTCAACGCACGTATATCGGTTGTGCATTTAGGCAATCGTTTTTAAAAATTAAAATTTTTAAGTTTGAGATAAACATCTGGACAATTTTTTTCAGCAATCCACATACCGAACAATTTATGCATTTAACTCGAACGGGTTCCGTGAAATCTTCTTTCATTTAAACTTAAAAATATCAAACGGGCGGTCGTTGATTTTATAGACTTTTCGACTGTAATTCTTTGCTGTTTCATCTAAATTAGGCGTTTAATATCGAACTTCAAGCTACATCGAGAGGCCACTTCGATGCTCAACACACACTTTACAATATATTGTGAATTTTGGAGGTGATTAAAAAACATCGTCTTAGAAACTGGAGCCCACTGTATTTCACTGCCTTATAATTCTTAGAGTGAGTTAGGATTCGCCGCAGTTTCCAGCTCATTAGCAGCTTTAAACCAAAGTTGATCCTCAATTCTGGCGAGTTGACCCCAAACAACTTGTACTGCTGACGAGACTCGGTGCGATTTTCCCTTAATTTTGCAGCATTTTCTGAGTGTGTTTACTCGAAGTGCTTACAAACAAGTATCCAGGCGTGACTTTCGATCGACAGGTAGGCGGTTAACTTTTCAACTGCTATCGGCCTTATTTAGGGATTTCAAAGCGGAAGCATAGATTTAACGTCAGTACATTCTATATATTTAAAAGGTTTTCAGTATACATAAATTCACATCGATATGAATGGACTTCTGATTCAGAAATTAAATGGGATTATGGTGACCAAAAGATTGCGATCCCATCAATTGATTTCAATTTAGCACAGTTTATTTTGTACACCAAAATATGTAAGCACCATCGTTTGCATATCATAATGTGATTAATCTGCATACCGTTACGTTTCGAAGTCCAATCTGCATATTTATTGTCACTTCCTGTGGAATGAACAGTAATTGATCGTCCACGATGCTCTTGTAAGTTGGTATATGTTCACATCAGCCAGGGGAATTGGAACAAAGTTTGTCATAACTAAGCTGTTTAATTGTTGGTTATACTGGCATGCACACAATCTTATAATTTCGTTCGTTTATATTTAGATTTAAATACTGTTTCTTGTGGAAAACTATTTTACATGCAAGTATGTATTAGGTGTTGCGAACCTAGTTACAAATTAGTTCAGTTGTGACCAGAAGGATAAACCAAAGGCAGCATGAACGGAAATTATAATCACATGTGCACATTCGTTTCGTGCTTACTGGCGACTCATCAGTGGAGCCGGTATTACGCCCTTTAACCACTATATATTTGGGTGAGGAATGATGGATAATTGGACGGTATAACCTCCTAGACGAATGTGTAAATGTGCAGTAGTGAAGCTAACATCATATAAAGTCTCGACAATGCGACTTCAGCGCTAACTCACTCTATATAATATATACATCGAGTCTGTAAAGGATATTAACAATATGGCTATTGTCAGTAACCGATACCAACATTATTGTACCGAAAATGTAAATGTTGCTATCACTATGGTTTTCGAGCTTGTACATGGTACCAACATGATGGATATCAATTTATACTATAATTTACCGAGATTGAGTATTACAACTAGTAAGTACGAAACAAATGTGCATGAGATTATACTTTCCGTTCATGCTGCCTTTGGTTTATCCTTCTGGTCACAACTGAACTAATTTGTTACTAGGTTCGCAACACCTAATACATACTTGCATATATATTAGCTCTTCGCAACAAACAGTATTTAACTGTAATATATTGAATTGAATGATGTCATGCTTACCGCGAAATGTGATAACTGATATCGATCAAGGCCAGAGTGTATGGATTTACTGGAGTAACAGGTGTTCAGAAATTGTTGTAATTCTCAATTTCGGTGAACTTTAGCATAAATTGATATCCATCAGGTTGGTATCATGTACCGACTCGGAAACCATAGTGTTAGTACCATGTACCTTTTCGGTACAATAATGTTGGTATCGGTTACTAACACAATAGCCATAGTGTTAGTATCCTTTACAGACTCGGTATATATATTATATAGTGTGAGTTAGCGTTGAAGTCGCATTGTCGTTGACTTTATATGATGTTAGCTTCACTATTGCAGGTTTACACATTCGTCTAGGAGATTGTACCGTCCTATTATTCCACATTCTTCTACCAAATATATAGTGGTTAAAGGGCGTAATACCGGCTCCTACTGATGAGTCGCCAGTAAGCACGAAACGAATGTGCATGAGATTATACTTTCCGTTCATGCTGCCTTTGGTTTATCCTTCTGGTTCTTAGCCAGTGTCTCATTGACTATAAAGTTTTGTAAACTAAATTAGCTGATTTGATTTGCAGTGCATAAATCATTGCTATTATAGATTAATTATCATTTCCTTGTTGGGCGTGACAACGTGTTTGCTTCCTCCGTCCTTCCGATTAACCTCAATATTTAGACTTTCGGTTTCGGAAGTCTTTTTCAACGGAAAACGCATCCCGCAAGTAATTTGACGATCAATATGTCAAGTGGGCAAATTAGTTCAAACTGTCTCATTTATACTTAGTGTTGGATCTCTTAAGTGTAGCTGTCTCTTCACTAGGTGAGTGTGTGTGTCAAATTTGTTCATGTGTTTGTAGCCCTGCATGTGTACACTCGTCGAAATGAAACAACAGTGATTTAATAACAATTCAGAGAATTCGTTTGGGGGGAGGGGGTTCTGAGTCAATTCTATCATTGTGCATTTTCGTGTGCATAGCTGTTCAAATTAGATTTTTTTTTGATTATTTCTTTTCCTTTGTCAGGTGTGGCAAATCGTATGGATTTGTCTAATTGTAGCTTGCTGAGTTCATTAATAAATACTCGACTGCCTCCAGAATACTTCGTGTACTACCATTCCGACACGATTATTATCTCTGTAGTCGGTTCTTCTGCCATGAAACGAGTCATAAGGTTAAAGTCTTAGAATAGGCTCCAAGTAAATAAATATGCATGTACGTATCATGATTAGTAGTAAATTTTGATGGACAAGAGAAGTTGCTTAAATCTCTCGTATTATTGCATCTATACGTAAATGCGCATAAATTAACTAACATATGCACCTATGTTGTGAAAGATATGCGTATCGAATAAGCGCTACTTTGCCAAGAGTTATGAAGTGAATAGTCAATTCTCGTTCAGACGAATCACTTTAATCAGGTATTAATAGCAATTTTATATAAATTATGTCCATTTCTAAGTGCTATTCACACACACACACACACACACACACACACATATATATATATATATATATATATATATATATATATATATATATATATATATATATATACATGAACATATCTTTACATATTAATTAAACAAACATTGGTGCGCGGGTGGTGATAACAATTACTTTTAATCAAGTTCGCGATCTTGTGTATGAACACCTGACCCATTATGTACTTACCTTTGAAACTATAAATGAAGAATTGTCTAGTGTAGAAAAGGCAATTCATCAGTATGTATTAGGTGTTGCGAACCTAGTAAAAAATTAGTTCAGTTGTCACCAGAAGGATAAACCAAAGACAGCATGAACGGAAAGTATAATCTCATGCACATTCGTTTCGTGTTTACTGACGGCTCATCAGCAAGAGCCGCTATTACGCCCTTTAACCACTATATATTTTGGTGAGGAATGTGGGATAATAGGACGGTACAATCTCCTAGACGAATATGTAAACCTATAATAGTGAAGCTAACATCATATAAAGTCTACGAAAATGCGACTTCAACGCTAACTCACTCTATATAATATATATACCGAGTCTGTAAAGGATACTAACACTATGGCTATTGTGTTAGTAACCGATACCAACATTGTAGTACCGAAAAGGTACATGGTACTAACACTATGGTTTCCGAGTCGGTACATGGTACCAACATGATGGATATCAATTTATGCTATAGTTCACCGAAATTGAGAATTACAACAATTTCTGAACACCTGTTACTCCAGTAAATCCATACACTCTGGCCTTGATCGATATCAGTTATCATATTTCGCGGTAAGCATGACATCATTCAATTCAATATATAACAGTTAAATACTGTTTATTGCGGAGAACTAATATATATGCAAGTATGTATTAGGTGTTGCGAACCTAGTAACAAATTAGTTCAGTTGTGACCATTATCCCAAATTCATCACCCATATATATAGTGGTTAAAAGGCGTAATACCGGCTCCGATTGATGAGTCGCCAATAAGCACGAAACGAATCTGCATGAGATTCTACTTTCCGTTCATGCTGCCTTTGGTTTATCTTCCTGGTCACAATTGAACTGATTAGTTACTTCGTTCGCAACACCTAATACATACTTGCATATACATTAGTTCTCCGAAAAAAACAGTATTTAATTAATCCAGTAGATCGATTTCGTCCTTATTGGAAACTCATTTCGCACTGGCCTGAATTTGCTTTGGACAGGGTTCATGTCTGAGCAGGTCTGTTTCGTAATCTCGGTGCTCTAACCACTGAGCAACCCTGTTTAGGTATGTCCGGTGTCTGAAAGGTTCCATATTGACATATAGTTTATGTCGGTCTCAACCTACCTTACTTGGACCAAGGCTTTACCCAACATACGTAAGATAACAAGCTTCGCACGGTATTTATTATACCACTAATGATTTTAATGGAATTCTTTTGTCCTTTTGGATTTTTAGTTTAATGCCTAATGAGAGTTCTTGTTTCAATTTAGTTCTCATGTTATAATACACCCCTAAAGTTATCATTTTACAACTCAATGTGGAATCTAGGATTGAAAGAGTCTTACGGTCATCCGTTGGTTTATTCTGCTTCAAATGTGTTTATTAAGGTAGAACCATTTTTGCCATTCTATCATCTTCGTATCTTTTAATTCCTGTGGCCATCTATGTTCAGTAATTACATAACTAAGAATTCTCATTTCCTCTTGTTTGTAATTACAATTCGTATTTCGAAGACTTCTATTCATTAGAGTTTTGATAATGCCTATTTCCAGTCAATGGGGAGTATTCGAGTAAAAATGAATGAGAATACCCGAATTAATATTCTCCCATTTCTTATCTACATGAAATTAAAGTATGCTGTCTAGACCCCTAACCTGGATTTACAACGTGAATTGCAAATAAATTATTTCGTTTGCTAAATTACGATATTTTACCAGTTCTCCTTACCAATATTCGCTCAATTATGTAAAAATCAGATTATGTGGGTGGCAATAAATCTGACTCGGCTTTACTTATATTTCTTGTTTGGCAGAGTAGTAAATGTGTATGCGTATGTGTCTGTGTGTGTGCCTGTTTGCATGTAAAGGTCTTTCTCGCTGTATTGCAAAGTAATGTATGAGATCTGGTCATTCTTGTATTGATGGATTGAGAGTTAACCAACTGTTCGCATTGTTGGTTGTTACGTGTACAAGTGTCATGCTTCCAAGTTTAAACAATAATTGATTGCGCGGGTGGTGGTAACAATTCTTTAAATCAAGTTTGCGAGCTTGAAGTAAACACCAATCCCATTGTATTTAACCAGTCGTCGAACAACATAACAAAACCACCGCCAGTCGCAACGCACTGACGCGTTTCGACCTTCCATGATCATCATCAGAGTACGACGGCAAACTGACTATCGAGGATCAAACCGCATTGCATATATATGGAAAGCAAATTTAGATATGCGGCTCTCACTTATAGCAGTCTTGAATACATTATATAGTTAAAGTTAAACATTTCCAGTCAACTTCAATGTATGCGAGACTGCTAGAGGTGAGAGCCGCATATCTAATTTTGCTTTCAATATATATTCAATGCGGTTTGACCCTCGATAGTCAGTTTGCCGTCGTACTCTGATGATGATCATGGAAGGTCGAAACGCGTCAGTGAGTTGCAGCTGGCGGTAGTTTTGGTTATGTTGTTCAACGACTGGTTAAATACAATGTAATTGGTGTTTATTTCAAGCTCGCAAACTTGATTTAAAGAAATGCTTCCAAGTTCCAATTTTCGAATGCTAATATTGTTTCAAAATTTCTGTCTCCGTATGTGCAGATTTTTTTACTCTTCAGTTTGTTGCCAATCTGATCGAATGTTTGTTGAGTCTGGTCGAGGGGGTGTTTGGTCTTGCCTGGATGCTAGTAAATTTTTGTTTGTTTTATATATTCGTGGCCAACCGACTAGAATAGTATGTTTATAAAACCTTTGAATCTTTAGGCCAAGTTTTTATTTTCTTATGTAAAGGGCTTCATAAATAAACAATGATTTTCCTGATTTTGCTATATTTAGAGTTGAGAAATTGGTCAAATTTTGGTGAAATTTAGTATATCTTGAGGTTAATTGCGTTGGTACCATGTACTGACTCAGCACTTTGAAAATTTTGGTATTCTTTACAGGCTCGGTATATATATTTATATGTGTTGGCTTTGAATTCGTATTGTCCTAGACTTTATATGAAGTTAACTCCATGACTACTTGAATACATGAACATTGGTTGCGCTGGCAGAGCTAAAAATTATTTAAATCTAGGTTGCAATTTGGATATAAGCAACAGTCCCATTATTTACAATCATCTTTCTGTCTAAACTATACATGCTACAATGTGGAAAAGGCAATTCATCTAGTTGATTGCTTTCGTTCTTATTCGGATCTCTTCACATACTATCCAGTATTTTCCTTGGACAGTGCTCGAACCTGGGCGCGTCTGCTTCGGAATCTGGTTCTCTAACCACTGAGCCACTCTGCCGAACAGTCATGTACTAATTGAGGTAACTTGGTGGCTAATTCTGGCCAGTACGTGATGAGTTCTCAATAAGAACGAACCGGTCTACTGGATGAATTGCCTTTTCTACACCATACAACGGGTTCATGCTGACATATGTAGGCAATTAATGGGTCAGGTTTTTGTATCAATTTCGCAACCTTGATTATAATAATACTTGAATACATATTGTAATGTCCAACTGCAACCACATTCATTGAACAAATGACTAGTGGGTTCACAGTGTAATGCTGTTCCTACCGATGAGTCGCACATAAACACGAAGAGTTTGTGTTCATAAGAATATACATTTCGATCTTGATTACTATAATCTATCCTTGTGGTCCTATTTGATTTTATTTTTGCTAATTGCGTAATGCCTAACACACAATAGCAAAGAAGGTTCGGTCTCACATGAATCGGCGCTACTAAGACTACCACAGTCCACAGCAGAACACAAAGAAAATCTGCAAAATGAGGATGTAATTAATTGAAAATTGAAACAAAGCAAAATTTATTTAAATGCAATTATCTGCAAACATATAACAGTTAGATACTGTTTGTTGCGGGAACTAATATATGATAGATGATATCGATCAAGACCAGTGTGTCCGGATTTACTGGAGTAACAGGTGTGCAGTAATATATGTAATTCTCAGTTTGGTGAACTTTCCCATACATTGGAATCTATCGTGTTGGTACCATATTCCGACTTGGCAACCACAGTGTTAGTACCTTAAAACTTTTCAGTACAATAATGTTGGTATCGGTTACTGACACAATAGCCATAACGTTAGTATCTTTTACAGACTCGGTATATATATTATATAGTGTGAGTTAGCATTGAAGTCGCATTGTCGTTAACTTTAGATTATGTTTGCTTCACTATTACAGGTTTACACATTCGTCTAGGAGATTGTACCGTCCAATTATTCCACATTCTTCTACCAAATATATAGTGGTTAAAGGGCGTAATACCGGCTCCTACTGATGAGTCGCCAGTAAGCACGAAACGAATGTGCATGAGATTATACTTTCCGTTCATGCTGCCTTTGGATTATCCTTCTGGTCACAACTGAACTAATTTGTTACTAGGTTCGCAACACCTAATACGTAATATTTACATACATGTTGTTATGCATTACATTTATGGGCATTTTTTGGTATTGCTTGAGAAACGCTACCTGTTCTGCATATACTTGATAGATAGATAATTAGTTTTCTCCATTTTACGTGTTATGCTAGTGATTAACAGGGTACTACCCGGAGCTGCACAAAATACGAAATGTAAATTTATCCAAGTAATGTAGACAGAGGGACTGCGCAGTCTTCTATACGTTTACTTCGCAAAAGCATGATTTGTTTCAGGTTGACACATATACAGGCACAGTGCGTCGTAAATTAATACACACTTTATACATAATATGCCTTTATGATTACTTTTACACATATACAAGTAGGAGTTTGCACCATCCAATTGTCTTTCATCACTCTTCTCAGTGCCTGCATCGCCTAAGGAGAAGTTTGCAGGCATGAAACCAATCGAAACGTCGCCAGTCAACGAAGATTGGATCGTAACTCATTTCCAATGGTTAGTATGAACGATGTTGAAGCCTACGGAGGAAAGGGAGGAATCCGTACCCAACCAATACGAAGACATACTCGATGCGTACTCGTAAATGGGAATCAATCGGATCTTTGCGAAACTGGTGGTGCAAAGCGACAACCAGCAAACACAAATCACGGTGATTCAGCATGAAACGAATGCGTCAATGGGACACATTTTTTAAAGCTTGATACGAGCTTCGGATGTTGACTCTCCGTGATTTGCGTTCGCTGGTTTTCGTTTTGCCCCATCAGTCCCTTTTCTCTGATGGCTTCAGCATCGTTCATACTAACCACTGGAGATGAGTTACGATCTAATCTTCGCTGGCACGAGATACACCATGCTTTACACCTGAATGCATATTTGTGTGTCCTTCATCGCCGTTCACTAATGAAAGCGGTGTGACGCCGTTTTTTTCCGCTATGCGACTAGTTGCCCAATTTATGGGAAATATGTTGACTTGAAGCTGAATAGGTGGATGGGCATTGCACTAAACGACTTAGAGGGCTTCTCTTCGCCTAGCATTTATCGTTTGCAAATTACTTCACAATTCTTAGTTCTTTTGCAGTGTGCTTTAATTTGCGGTCCCTTGTAAAATGCGCCCTTTCGCTTGTCTTCGTGTCGATTCCACGATTTGATCTTGTCCATAACACGAAATGACGAAAGTGTAAGGCAAATGTCTCTCAATCATAGTTAGGCGTGGGAATGTTGCATTGTCTGTCTGCCAACGCAACATTTGATTCGCCTCTCCAACTCCCGCTTCCCTCACCCAGTGGTAGTGTCTTCTAATGGACATGCACACAATGGCAAACTGTGCAAGACCTGACATTCGTGCACAGTCATGGCAACAATTTGTGGCGTTCACTACCGAATCGACACATTTCTTAACTGCTCGAGGTGTTTATGAGTGCACGTAAGTGTACAGTCGTCTCTGTCAACAGTCCATGTTGGTTTGTGTGTTGGCGTGATGCTGGCGGGTATGGATGGTAATGATGATGATGATGATGATGATGATGATGTTGACGCTGCTTCATCGCCAACAGGCGAGAAAAGACGAGAAGATGATTGAATGGATGGGCGGAGCGACGGCGGAAAATTGAAAACGCATAAAACCGCAATTTCGCAGCTGTTGGTGATGTCGGTACAACTGTCAACGATCAAACAGACCTTTCAACAGGAGGCGGGAAAAAGTGAAATTGACATGACAGTTTAATTTTTGTCTGTTCCAAGTTGTTGGCATATTTGAATAGTCTGCTAAGTTCAGATAAATATGAATTACCAGACAGAAAGTAATTTTCTTCGACAACAATTTTCTTTTTCATACACGCACAAACCAATGTATATATATATATATATATATATATATATATATATATATATATATATATATATATATATATATATATATATATATATATAAGTGTGTGTGTGTGTGAGTTCCGAATTAAATTAAAACGGCAGGATATAGCTACGAATATTTTGTCGGTGTAAACAGGGTATAGCGTAAGATAGCAAATGCAATTCACTAAATAGACAGCGTTCGCAATTAATTGGGAACTCACCAAGTAGTTGTCGGAAATTTCGAGATCGGAGCTGGCACCGGATATCATTTCATCCAGACTCTTGCTGATCATCCACTGCGCCACTCAAATCGATTCTTTTGGCAAAAATTTTCTAGCTTGGGCCTGTTTGGCATCGTGGTATTTCTTAACTTCCAACTAGTCACTACCGATCTGCCATTATAATAAATCTAACGCCATGTTTATATATATATATATATATATATATATATATATATATATATATATATATATATATATATATATATATATATATATATATATTAAACACACAGTGAATCCTCACTACTTTGCGGATCGATGGTTGCGGATTCACGACATCGCGGATTTCCCAGTAATTTTGAACTCATTCGCGATATACTGAGGCCCAAAATATTTTATTATTTCCATTAAAACATTAATAAAAATGATATTTTTGCTAGTCTACGAACAACAGAGCAATCGCAAAATAGAATAAACAATGTGCATGCCTTGTATTTGAATTTGTAATTAACATGACAAAAAAATGAACCATGCGAACAATGGTTCGGTACCGGCGTACCAACTGTCCTGTTGTTGGCAAAACGCAAAGCGTGGCAGCTCGGCGATGAAATTCGATGTAAGACGATCTGTGATTGTTTGCAATGGTTGCTGACGACGAAGAAGCTCCAAAGTTTTTTACTTTAATATTCTAACAATTAAATAGATGTGCCTGTTTTAGATTGTGGTACTGTACATACGAGTTCTGTAAAAGGGTGGTTTGTTAACAGAGCGTACAGGGAGGTTTTCAAAGTCCGAAAAAATGTTAAATATGTACTGTTAATAAGGTGTCCCTACCTAGCGGATTTTCACTCATCGTGGCCGGTCTTGCAACCGATCTATCGCGATCAACGAGAGTTCTATATATATATATATATATATATATATATATATATATATATATATAATTGGTTGTGTGGAAGCCAAACTTGCTACGGTCGTTATTTGAAAGCGCGAACCGTTTTGCAGAGTTCTGAAATTAATTTCATTTATCTTCGGGCGGACTGTGGATTGCAATACTCGTTGAGACTTGTTACTAAAATTTCAACCAGTCTTGCCTACGAATATTTCGTTTTACGTATCGCATTCAAGCTAAATTTTTAAATAACCATCCCATAACTGTCATTATAAAATGAACACTGCGCTATTAAACAATCAATAATTTCGCGGGTGGTGATAGCATTTCTGTAATTCAAGTTTAAGAGCCTGAAGTAAACGCAAATCCCATTGTAGTTTAAAAGTAGGCTTGCTGTTGTTCGACTGGTTAAATACATGGGATTGGTGCTTATTTGAAGCTCGCAAACTTGAATTGAATAACACTACGCTACCTGGGATATTATTATGTAAGTATAACACCAAACTTCTTTTGCACCATGTATGTATTAGGTGTTGCAAACCTAGTAACAAATTAATTCAGTTGGGACCAGAAGGATAAACCAAAGGCAGCATGAACGGAAAGTATAATCTCATGCACATTCGTTTCGTGCTTACTGGCGACTCATCAGTAGGAGCCGGTATTACGCCCTTTAACCACTATATATTTGGGTGAAGAATGTGGAATAATAGGACGGTACAATCTCCTAGACGAATGTGTAAACCTGCAATAGTGAAGCTAGCATCATATAAAGTCTACGAAAATGCGACTTCAACGCTAACTCACACTATATAATATATATATATACAGAGTCTGTAAAGGATACTAACACTATGGCTATTGTGTTAGTAACCGATACCTACAATATTGTACCGAAAAGGCACCAATCAGGTTGGGATGGGCTCTGACAAGCGTGAATTCAACGTTCCACTACTACATCTGCCTACATAGAATTGTCCTCAAGCACAATTCCAATTATAAGTAAAGTTAGAAACAGATTGCAACCGCACTCTGTTTTATTAGCTAGGTTGAGAAAATTCTGTGGTAGATGTCATCATAACTAGATCAGCTGCAAAATATGTGGAAGCCAATGCGGAGCACAATCTATCTCTTTCGCGCTTCGTTGCCTTTTCGCATTAATGTTGTATGACTATATATTAATATATATATATATATATATATATATATATATATATATATATATATATATGCAGGTATGATAGGATCCGTTGCGGAGCCTATTCCCAGTCGATTATCCTGTCTGTATACTAGATTATTAGAATTGAATTGAATATCTTAACCGCCTATATACAGCTCACTCAGTTTAAGATTTGATAAGATATCCTGGACGTAATGACACACAAATGCTAAAGTTTCATTTAAAAGGACATTAGTGCGTAACGAGCCGAATTCAAACAAACACCTCCAATGATATTTAACCTTCAATTTTTCAATTTTTCAGACGTCACACATAGAGCTGATTTCTTACCGGATTTAATAGGTAAACCAATCATTTCGCAATGCATGCGTTGTAGTATTTGTTGCTGAAACATTTGGACACTGGGATAAACCCTGCATGAGCATCATTTTCATGAATCGTAGAACTTTGGCATTTTTGTTCTGCATGCCTGACACATCTTTCTTGTAGAATAGCTCAGTCGAAATGACGTCAGTAGTTTTACGTTACAGTGCCAACTGAAAAGTGTAGACCGGAAATCACCCAATTCACATTAGAAGCGAACACATCACTGTTCAAGACGTTGAAGCCAAAGACAGCATGAACGGAAAGCATAATCTCGTGCGCCCATTCGTTTCGTGCTTACTGGCGACTCATCAGTAGGAGCCGGTATTACGCCCTTTGCCCACTGTATATTTGAGTAAGGAATGTGGGGAAATAGGACGATACAATCCCCTAGACGAATGTGTAAACCTGCAGTAGTGAAGCTAAAATCATATAAATTCTCGACAATGCGATTTCAACGCTAACTCACTCAGTACCTCATATCAACATTATAGTACCGAAAAGGCATATGTTACTAACATTATGGTTGCCGAGTCTGTACATGGTAACATCATGATGGATATCAATGTACGCCATAGTTCTCCGTCATTAACAATATCGAACACAGTGTATTGTTTTAATTATAAATTAAGAAAGGTTAATTATAAAAATGAGCAGCGAGGTAAACAGAAAATGAAACGGTATGCAAAGCACTAATGAAGGGACTTTGTAGTAAGTTAGATATTTGCTTTTTTAATGAAGTAAACTTCACATAGTAGTTATAATAATAATAAGCAAAGTTAACAATATTTGCTGCATTATTATGATCTTAATCTAAAAGTATTTGCGTGCATCTGCCAATATAATAGTTAAAAGATGTATTTATAATTAATTTACATGCCAATGCACTCATTTTAGGGCATTTGGTAACCTTTTACCGTACTATCAATTCAGAAAAGCAGTTTTTTCCATTTTTTGAGAATATATTAATTATTGGATCTAATAATGCTCTATTCTATAGATCTTTTTCTAGTCTCACTTTTTTAATGATCAATTGCACACAAGACGAGCTTAGGTAAACCTGGAATTGTGTATTTCCGGTGCTAGCACCGCCCGCGCAACCAATGTTCGTTTAATTATATAAATGTTCATTTCGATCCAATAATGAGAGATTGGACATTTTTAATTGGAACTTTAGGTCAAAATGGATGCCATATGAGCTCCACTTAAAAGAAAAATTACGAATAACTGAGCAACATCAGTTAGTATATAACTGAAAATTGTGTGCAGTGTAGTGTGCGGCAGGATGGCTCAGTGGTTAGAGCACCAGATTCCGAAGCAGACGTGCTCAGGTGCGAGTCCTATCTGCGGCAAATTCTGGCCAGTACATGATGAGTTCCCGATATGGACGAACCCGGTCTACTGGATAAATTGCCGTTCTACACAACACAATTCTTAGTTTTTTCTGCCAAATGTATGCACATAATGGGACAGGTGTTTCTATCAAGATCGCAACCTTGATTATAGCAAATGTTATCACTTCCCGCGCAACCAAATGCAAGCAAGTATTGAGTCAGATGCTTATATCAAACCGGCAGCCTTGATTATCGTAAACGCATAAGCGAATAGTTATTAAAGGCCGAATATTTGCGCACACCAAAATTTTAGTAAAATAAATATAAATTGATTTTTCTCGACTGAGGATTCCACATTTGCCACAATTTGTTTTCTCATTGAGTATTATCGTTATACTTACAATCAGCATTAATTTAGTTATTATAACCTTGTTTATCGTAATCAGCAAAATTGTCAATGTCATAATCAACATCATTTTAATTACCTTTGTCATCATTGTCATTTGTCCTCGTTCTCATCATTATATTTATCGTTGTCAAAAGTATAATCTGAGTCAAGTTCAACCTCCTCATCATCATTTTCGATAAAATCGCGCGTTGACTCCTTAACGTAATTGTGTAATTGACCATGTTGTTTATCATCATTAGAAGCATCATCATCATCATCACCATCATCATCATCATCATCGTTGACAGCGTTATATTAAATATAATGAAGATAAGCTTGATAATATAAATCGCTATTATCTTTCTCATATTTATTATTATTGGCATCATTGTCATTAATAACTATAAATTTATCATCATTAATATCATTATCATAACCATTTCACCCAACCTTATTTTGCTCCTCATCATCCTCATTAATCAACAACCTTATCGTAATTACCATCTTCATAATGATTATCATTAGTAAGTAAATATTCAAAAAAATCGTTCTCATTTACTGCGCAGAAATGGTTACCACAGTTATTCATAAATTATTTATTGCTGAGATCTAGTGTACACGCAGTTATGTATTCGGTTTTGGTAACCTAGTAAAAAAATTAGTTCAGTTGTGACCCGAATGATGTGCTAAATTCAGCGTTAACAAACGGTGCGTCAAAAGGAGCCGATAGTACGCCCTGTACCCACTATAACTTCTATTGAGAATTGTGGAACTGTTGTTAGGTGAAAATAGACAAAAATTTGACTAAGTTTTAAAGAAAGGTGTCAGGTTTACCACTAAAATAGGATAAATGATATCGGTAGAGACCAGTCCATTAACATTTTCGGGTGTAGCAGATGTTCAGAATGGTATATAACTATTCAGAATGATTGTTTTGCACTAAAAGTTGTATATTGTGGGAAAGGCAATTAATCCCGTAGATATGGTTCATTCCTATTGGGAACTCATCATGTACTGTCTAGAATTTGCCGCGAACGTGGCTCGAAACTGGGCACGTCTGCTTCGGAATCTGGTGCTCTAACGACTGAGCCACTCTGTCGCACACTGTAGATAATTTTTAGTTGTATTCTAATTAATGACATTTTTTAGATTTTTTCTCTTTTAGGTGCATTTAGAGCGAAAGTTCCACCTAACCATCCCCAATCTCTCATTATAGAACAGACATCATACTACTCGGAGATGTGGTATTGAAATGTACATTAATATAATAAAACGAACATTGGTTGCGCGGGTGGTGATAACAATTGTTATAATCAAGGTTGCGAATTCAATATAGACCGGTCTCATCCTCTTTGGGATCTCATCATTTACTGGCCAGAAATTGCCGCGGAAAGGACTCGAACCTGGGCACGTCTGCTTCGGAGTCTGGTGCTCTAACCACTGAGCCACCTTGTCGCACGCCACATTTGAATCTACACAACGTGTCAGGTGTTTATATCAGGTTCACAATCTTGATAACAATGTACCTGTTATCTCGGTCCGCGCAACCAATGTTCGTTTAATTATGTAAATGTTCGATCTCATTGTTGTGAAATTTATCTCATCACAATAATCATCGATTTAGTACAATCTACATGCTCAGGCGTGTTTTCGGGCGTGATGTCTGCTCCTAGTGATGAGTCCCTAGTAAGCACACTGACTTTGGCATAACCTTCGCGGTTGATTTGCGACTAATACAGTCGCATTTAGAGTTCCGAATTATTACCTGTTCCTTTTGCACAAGTTACAATTTCATGTAATTTCGACGTTTTCTTTTTCAAATCGTGTTGCCATATAAACGTCGACATATCGCAGTCGGACTTGTCATCGTCAACAGTAACTGAAATTCGTGTTCCCTTCTACGCGATCCTAGCCGTCCTGTTCGTTAGCCCAGAAATCGGCAAATATCGCGATGAGACACAGGCATGCACGCATTCATCACATTAATCTGAGACCAGTCTAAGCAAATTGTCAGATATCATTTGATCGCCAAACGTGTCTACTTTTTCAGAATATTAACAACATAAACAGCAACAAAAAAGTCAACTGCGTAATGACACAACGCTTTGATATGTCAAAATTGCCGATGATTTGCAGAGATAAGCGAGGATACGCGCCGACTGGCCTGTTTTTCGGACATTTCACAAGCACCGACAACACACAAACAATGCAATCAACAGATATACAAGCACAAACACAGACGCTCAGGCAAAGTTGCACTCACAAAACAAGCACGAGTTACAAACACAAGCAGAAGCACACACACACACACACACACACACAAATTCATTGGAGCCGCACTCGTTTATAGAATACAAACTAGCAACTCGCTTAAGTCAAAATAATTGCTATCCCATGGAAATTCGTTCATTTATTCTCTTTCCTGCCAATTTTAACCACTGAGTCACCAAATTTGGAAATGACATTCAATTTAGTGGACAATAACAAAATCACAAGCAATTTGTTCAATTTCGGTGATTCACGTTCGCTGCGAGTTCGTCTATTCATCGTTGATTGGCTAGCATGTTCGAGCTCTGTCCGCGGCAAGTTCTGGCCAGTACTTGATGAGTTCCCAAT